>PVIH01000121.1:0-123135 GCA_004025045.1 Sigmodon hispidus
GAGGGTCTCAGGTGACGGGGGCGGGTCTCAGGTGACGGGGCAGTCTCAGCTCCATTATCTCTGTCCCTACAGCAGCCGTCCACCCCACTGGTTGCTCAAGCCTCTGCTGCCAGAGACTCTTGCTACTCTTCTGTGATTGTGACAAAAGACTGTGACCAAAAGCAACTCCTGAAAGGAAGAGGTACTTTGTCTTAGGGTTCCAGAGGCACTGGAGTCCATCACAGCAAGCAGGCCCTGCAGAATCGGTAGAAACCAAGAGAACAGATTTCTCAGAACCCTCCATGCCCAGTGACAAACTTCCTCCAACAAGGCTGCACCTCCTAACCCTCCCAAACAAAGGCGTAAGAGCTCAAATACTGGAGCCTCCGGGGGACATCTCATCCGCACCACCACACTCCTCTAGAGCCTGCTTGGCTCTTCAGCTAAATTTCTCTGGCATCCTGACACAGACCACTTCTCTGTGGCTTGTCTTCCCACTTCCCAGCAGTCGGGGATTAAAGGCTCTCACTTGAGGGGAGGCGGAGTTCAATGTGTATTTTCCTTTCTTTTGTGAGACTTGCCTTGGTTATTTAAAAGAAAAAGACATGAAGTTGGGAGGGGGGTGGGATGTGGACCAGAGAAGAGCAAGAAAGAAAAGGGGGTGGCAAATATGATCAAGATCCATTTGACATATGTATGACATTTGTCTTTAAAGTTAATACAAATATTATATATGGATATATTTAAATGACACCAAGTCAGATTTCTCTGGCATGGCTTAGGCCTAATGCTCCACTACTAATTCCACTTGTTTACCTCTTAGTATTTCAGCTCCCAACAGAACCAGGGTCTTCTAATAATATATATATATATATATGTGTGTGTGTGTGTGTGTATTTTAAAAAAAAAAAAAAAAAAACTTTATTTATGTATCTATTTGCCTTGGTGTTTGCCTGGAACTGGAACTACAGACAGTTGTTAGCTGCCATGTGGGTGCTGGGAATGGAAGCCGGGTCCTCTGGAAGAGCAGACGGTGCTCTTAACCGCTGAGCCATCTCTCCAGCCCCCATGTGTGTGTGTATTTTAACCCAAAAAGGGTCTTGGTGTCCACTCTAAACATACATGAAAGTGAACTGGCTGTTGTAAACATAAACAACCACCAGTCAGCCATTAGCTGATGCTAATGTGATCCATTGCTCTCATGAATCTTTCAAAAAATTGAGTGGTGTCTAGAAATAAGAGGGCTGTTCTTTTGTTTTGTTTGCTTATTTTGTTTTGTTTTCATTTTTGAGACAAGGTCTCGAATAACTCAAGCTGTTCTCAAGTTATCTGTGAAGTCCACAATGACCTTGAACTCCTGATGCTCCTGCCCCCACCTCCCAAGCCCTGGAATTATAGACGCTTTGCCTGGTTTATGCAATGCTGTGGGGGAGGGGAAGGGAAACACAGGGTTCTGTGCATTCTTGGCAAGTACTATGCCAACTGAGCTGCGTTCCCAACCCAAGTCAATATATACTTGATACAAATTCTCACTATGTAGCCCTGGCTAGCCTGGAACTTGCTATATGTACACCAGGCTAGCCTGAAATCAGAGATCCATTTGCCTCTGTCTGCCAAGTGCTGGGATCACAGATGTAGGCCACCACACCTGACCGAGAGAGTAATCCTTCTGCATGTGATTTATTTATTAAGTAATCATCTATAAAGCATAGATAACGGGATAAAGGAAGCCAGAGAGAACAAGCCAAACAGAAGTACAATTTCACACACAGGTGTTCCCTTGTTCCCATAAGAACACTCCAGAATGTGACTATATCTCAGTTTATTCCAGATGGCAGCAAAGAAACTGAATTTTCAAGCAACTCCCCGGCTCAGTCCCCACCAGGGACTTCCGAGTCTTTGGGCACCTGTATTTAAGAAAAGAACAATTCTCACGGCCTGTGGGAGGTGTCTGAGGGTGTCTGGGGTGCGGGCTGTTAGAAGCAGAAGACCTCACAGTGAAGCAAAGAACTGGAGGAAAGTCCAGGGTAGCTACGCCAAGCACAGCCAGCACGCTGGAGCCCACTCCTACCCCCTCCTCCCCAGCCACGCATGTCACAGTGCGGTCACTCCATTCTGTCATACCTTCTTCAAGACACACGGTTCGGGAGTAAAGTGTACAATAGAAAAGCTGATTTCACCAAATGCAGCAGGTGCCACTGAGACACAAAAGCTCACATATGCTCTTCCTCTGCTTACTGTGAATGACCTGCATGTGCAGCCAGCGCTTCTGCTGGCCCAGGAGGTTTACTTGGAGAGGAAAACTAAATATTAAACATTTATTCTTGAGGGAGCCATGACCCTAGTTATCATGTCTTTCCCAAACCACAGCTGTTGTTTTTCCCCCATTCACAAGTCAAACGAGCTGTAAGAACAGAGGGATGCTCTTCATTGCCAGGGTGACTGGTTTGAGACATGTCTAGGACATTAGTAAAGTGCACCCTTGTGTGTCTCCATGAGGACATATTCAGAGACAAGTGGACTGAGATGGCCTAATAGACAGAACTGTGGAAGGTGGGCCCTGGTTGGAGAAAGGTCACTGGGGAGACATCCTTGCAGGCTGGATGCTGCTCAGGTCATCCTTGCCCCTGTTCTGTCCCACCACCAGAGGTGTTCCTGATCCTCCCCTGTACTGTGCCTGCAGGCATGAGCAGACTAAATCCTCCCTCCCTTGAGCTGTTTCTGTTAGAACTCTCACCCAGTGATGATGACCCTAGCTCAGTGACCAAGAGCACAGGAGGCAATTGATTAATTAATTAATTACTAATAAATTCAGGGTTTCAATTGCTACTTGTACTCTATAACCTAAAAATCCAGATGGAAGGAGAGGTAGATAAAAAGATGGGCAAAGAGCCTTAGATATTGAAAAATATTAGCATAGACTGATAGTTGCTGAAATAATTAGTAAGCCAGAACATTGTTCAAACTTCCAAATTCCTGTGCCCTTCATTGCCTATACGGAGGCTCAACTCTTTCCCTGTGTCCTTTTCTTCCCCAGCCCAGCCCTATAAGAACGCAAATTGGTTAACAACTGATCCACCCACAGGAGTATCTGTAAAGGAAACAACCCCAGTTCCTCGGAAGCCCCATGATCCAAGTTAGTATAGGGCGCTTCTGTGTTTACACCTAAACCTGAGGGGGCAATTCTTCCTTACAACATTTCCATTGCAGTTTATGAAAATACATATCCGGGCTGGAGAGATGGCTCAGAGGTTAAGGGTGCTGTCTGTTGTCCAAGAGGTCCTGAGTTCAATTCCCAGCAACCACATGGTGGCTCACAACCATCTATCATGAGATCTGCTGCTCTCTTCTGGCACGTGTGTATACAAAATATAAAAAAAATAAAAATAAAAAGGCATTGTTTTAAAAATAAAAAAAAAAGAAAATACATATCCAAAGCAAAAATGGATATAAGAGTAGCATGGCCTGTTCACCTGCCTCAAAAAATGTTTCCAGCTACATGAACAGATATTAGTACAAGTTAGTGTAATGCTGAAATATTCTTGTTCAAATATAATTATGAAAATACATAAATGATAGAAACAAAAATTATCAGCTATTTCCAGTATTGTATTCTAAATAGTAGATGTTATATAGTATGATTGGGTTTATAATTTTTCTGGACATGTTTAGCCTTTCTCACATAAAGCCTGCAAACATGTACATCCATCTGTGTACACTCTCTAGCGTGTGTTGGTGATTGTCACACTTCCAGAGAATACCAGGAACAGAGGAGAGGTCTGTTATGGTCTGCCAGGACATTTTGAGGCTGATAAAGCTGGAGTAGGGACATTCTCTTTAGACCTACAAAGCACAAAGAATAAAATAACGAATTTCGATGAACAATAAGCCCGAAGTGCAAAAGTTATTGAGCAAGCGCAGAGAAGCAAGGCTCAGGATGCCCCTCCCAGGCACAGGGTGCATAATGCTTTCAGCATCAGGGGAGGAAGCCTACCAAATGCAGCACCAAGGCCAAGTCCACTCCTCTATTTTCCACTGAGAGGCATGTCCCTCTATGTGTAAGCAATCCTCATGAAACTCATTGAGTCAAGTGGGGCAGGGAAGAATCAGACACAGCAGATGGGGACAAGCTGGGGAGAGGAAGGCTGGACGCAAGAACAAGCAGGGGACAAGAGAGGATAATGGAGGGAGATATGATCAAAGCACACTATATTCATGTATGAGTCCATTTTCATGTATGGAGTCTTACAATTCTTATTTCTTTCATTTTTCTCCAGTGCTGGGGATTGAACCCTTGGGCAGACTAACCACACACCCATTCCTCTTTCTTACTGATTAATACAGTTTAAAATGAAGAGCTGAGTAAAGCCCAAACACCTCTCCATAAAAACATTTCCAAAACATATTAAAAACATGCCCTGAAATGTAAGCCACCAAGAAGAAATCTCCAGGTCAAAAGTGATGGTCTCTGTGTGTGATGGAATAATAGTTTTATGTATTTATATTCTGCAATCATTTTCATATCATGAAATGGTGAAGTCTTCCTGGAATTCTTTAGAAAGTAGTATGATCTCCTGCTAGATGCTGACAACTTAATCGGGGCATTTCTGAATCAAGACTATCAAGATGCTGGGGAGCTGGTTCCATGGGCATTTGCTGTGTAAAAGTGAGGACCTGAATTCTAATCCCTGGCATCTATATAAAAGCCGGATTTAACAGTGTGTATCAGTAACCTCAGGACTGGAGAGTGGAGACCGGCCAACCCAGGAGCTCAGTGGACAGCCAGTCCAGCAGAAATAGCATTCTACAGATGGCATCCCAGTGTGGGCCAAACACCCACATAAAGCCTGAGAAAGCTTTAAAAGGGTTTTAGAGCACAGAAACAGAGCCAAAAGCAGCTTCCGAGTTGTATCTCTGAAATGGCTTGTAGAACAGCGTGGTTCTGGCACCTCTGCCATATTGAAAAGCTGTAGCGTGGAGCTGAGTCAGCAGCCAAAGCAATGTTTCACGGTCTAGCATTTTAAAAGCTCTTCTGGTTGGAAAATAAGAATATACAATAAAACAGATTCAGATGGGAAAAAAAAAAAACCTCTAAACCAGTTACAGTGTGTGTAAAATGTACATAGGCTTCAGAGAGAAAAAAAAAAGAGGGGATAGAGAAAGTCCCTAAAAATGAGAAATAGTATGAGGAATAAAAATATAATAAGCTACATAAGGATGGAAAATACACAAAGAGTCTGTATTATGGTTATTATTGTGTTTTCTTTTAATTTTTTAAGGCTCCAATTCAGAGAGAGACTCTGTCTCAAAAGCTAAGGTATAAAGGTAATAAAGGAAGACATCCTAATGTCAACTTCTGGGTGTCACAAGCATAAGCATGCACATGTGCATATCACACATCACACACACACATACAGAGAGAGAGAGAGAGAGAGAGAGAGAGAGAGAGAGAGACGGAGGGAGGGACGGAGGGAGGGAGGGAGAGAATACTGTAGAAGCTCTGTGTGGTCCTATTACCTAGTCAGCTTAATCCATCATCATCTATCTCATTTGCTATCCAGTAAGGGTTGGGAGGAAGTAGTCCATCATATAACTCTTTTGCTATTCTACTGGGGATTTCAGTGTCTTTACATTTAACCAGATGGAGTGGAGATATGTTCTTGAAGAGAAAATCTATTAGAGTTTTGTCTGTATACAGAGAACCTGCTTAATTGTCCATATGTGTATAAATTTTCCACATACCTACTTGAGAGCTCTGGGGAAATAGAAAACAAACTTCGAAACTAAGATACAATGAAGAGGAATCCAGAAGCTACTTTGCTATAAAACCCACTCCTTGCCTCAAACACCAACAGAGCAAGCACTCTTTTGGACTTGTGCTGGTCGGGACCCTACTCTCTTACAGACTGAGAAAGTTGCTCTGGGCTTTGTGTTTGCTTGTTGACTAATTTCTTTCCACCTCAGCTCTAACATTTCCTTTCATTCCAAATAAGAACATTACATCAAACCACAAAGAGTCATATGGCTTGGAAATTCTGAATTTCTCTCTGCAAGTCCAGCTTTCCTGTGGCAGACATTCCTTGCACTTGTGAGCATTTGCATGTTGGTTTATATGTAATGAGCCAGATTCCGACCTCATTCCTGTGGAGAATATGAAGGAGGTGAAAGAAGAATCAAAGTGGGTTCAGAGATGAGCAAGCTGGAAAATCAGAGCCGAGGAGGCCTATGGGAGAGAGAGGAGGCACAGGACATGGGAAAGAAAATGCCAGGCACCAATGGAGCTGTGCTGGACAGCACATAGCCACCACGCACACATTCGTGTATTGTTTCAAGTAACTTAAAGAATAATTTGAAAAGTATCACTATTATTATTATTATTATTATTATTATTATAACAGAACTTGTGCATTTGGTTTTCTTTGATTTCATCTCTCAGTTATAAATCTTCCAAGTAGTCAAAAATTGCTCATAATGACTTGGCACCTCATATATTGTCACCTAATTGTTCTGTGTTACAGTAGGCTTCCTAGGAGGCGAACATTCTATACAAGAACACTTATAAAGAAAGCCAAGGCAGACAGCCTGGCTAAGCCAGTAAGAATAAAAATGACAAGGGAATAGAGCTGACAGCTAAGGCTTTGTGTACCAAAGGGAAAATGAATAGACAAGACATTTGAATTGCTGAAGGAAAGGATGCCTCAGATCCAGGCAAGGGGGAGGATCAGACATAAAACTAGAAACAGAAGATTAACCACTGAGCTCAGATGAATCATAGGAGGGAAAGATGGATTATTGGGCTGGAAGGAGCTGGGCAGGAAGGGCCTTGCACAAAGCTGCCTCAAATCTTCCTTGCAAATCCAAGACAATAGAAACTTACCTCATTTGAAGAAAGGCCTTGCTGGCATAGTCAACGCCACACGTGAAGAAGTAAGAGCAAATGAAAGAAAAAAAAAAATGTCCACATTGCAGGAAAGTATTAAATAGAAGGACCCAGGCATTTCCATGATGTTGAGGAAGCTGTGGAAAAGCTGGTCCCTTACATTGACATCTCTGAGGGTTCTGCAGAAAACTACTCACAAGAGCACTCCTGACGAGGTGAAATGTGAGGTGAAGAAAAGGAAGCAAAGTGAAGATCTGATCACAGAAAACAGCAAATCAATTTACCCAAAGAAATGCAGAGCTAGAGTGCTAAGTACAGGCAGGCCCTGATGAACATCTCTGCTCCTCTATGAACAGGCTCAACTTTAGGAGCCAGAGACATGGCTCAGCAGTTAAGAGTTCTTGCTGCTCTCCAGGTACATATGACTTCTGTTCCTAGAACCAATTTATAGGGTGGTTCACAACCTCCTGTAACTCTTACTCCAGGGAATACCCTCTTCTCTTCTGGCCTGCAGGTACCCAAACACTTGTATACACACACACACACACACACACACACACACACACACACACACAAATCAAACCAAAATAAATATTCTTGAAATGTTGGAGATTTAGTTCAGTGGTAGAGCATTGACTAACAAGGTCCTGGGTTCAGATCTCAGTTCTGGGGCAAAAGAGAGAGAGAGAGAGAGAGAGAGAGAGAGAGAGAGAGAGAGAGAGAGAGAGAGAGAGAGAGAAATGAAAAAACTTACGGGGCTGGAGAGATGGCTCAGAGTCAGAGATGGCTGATTGTTCTTCCAGAGGTCCTGAGTTCAGTTCCCAGCAACCACATGGTGGCTCACGGCCATCTATGATGACATCTGGTGTCCTCTTCTGTGTGCTATATACATAATAAGTAAGTCTTTAAAAAAAAAAAAAAGAAAAAGAAAAAACTTGCAAAATAAATCTTTTTTAAATTTGAATTTTAGCCACATGTTTAATACAAATTCTAAGGTAAACTAGGATTGAAAGCAGCAATGTTAAACCAATGCATCCATAAGGAATCCTCAGTACTGATGTCCCATCAATCCAGAGATCACGGAGAAGTAAGTGTTGTGGCACTTTTTTTTTT
Source organism: Sigmodon hispidus (assembly GCA_004025045.1). NCBI lineage: Eukaryota > Metazoa > Chordata > Mammalia > Rodentia > Cricetidae > Sigmodon > Sigmodon hispidus. The sequence goes on from PVIH01000121.1 coordinate 7,973, forward strand.
TTTTTAATTGTCATGGCAACATACCTGAGAAAGGCTGCTTAACTTGGGCTCATTGTTCAGACTATGCTGTGTGACTTCATTCGTGTAGCTTGTGGAGAGAAAGAACCAGAAGGCATGGGAGAGAGCAAAGCTGCTCCGAGAAGCAGGCCAGGTAAGAACACCGCAGGTGTCTACTTCCTCCAATGAAGCCCCACCTCCAAGCGTTTCCACCACCACCCAACAACATTATCAACTTATGAGTCTGTCGATGGACTAACCATTGATAAGGTTAGTGCCTTCTTCATGCTCCAAGTACCACCCCACACACACACCCTGCCCTAAAACCCCAAACCCATTGGCAAGCAGCTGTTGATGTAAGAACATTTCAGGGGACACTTTACACCCAAACGGTAACAGTGAGGAAGGAGTCATTGCCTATTCCAAAGCAGTGTTTTCTATCTCTTTAGTAAACACCCTGACCAAGAGGGTTTATTTGGCTTACACTTCCGAGTCACACTCCATCACTGATGGAAGTCAGGGCAGTAACTCGAGGCAGAAAACTGCAAACATGCAAAAATTGTGAAAGGACGCTGCTCATTGGCTTGCTTTCTCCTACAACCCAGGACCACCTGCCCAGGGAGTAGCATCTTCAACAGTAGGCTGGGCCCTTCCACATTAATCATCAATCAAGAAAATGCCCAGTAAACCAATCTTATGGGGACATCTTCTCAGGTGAGGTTCCCTCTTCCCAGATGACCTAACTTGTGTCAAACTGACAATCTAAACAGCATAAGAAGAAAGCAACCCATGTCTACCCTGTCAACACAGAACACACTGAGCTCTCTCTACAGAGGGGATAAGAGTAACAACATCTGATCTTCTCCATTCTGTTTAGTTTCAGTTTTAAAATTGCCTGATAGCCAGTGGTTACCATAGTAGGTGACATTTAGGTTGAGAAGGTTGAAGAGATGGGCGGTCACTGGGTCATTCAGATGAGTCTTTTAGGGAACTTGCACCATGACCTGAGTTAGGGGTAACTTTGCTGACCCTGATAACACTGTGATAGTTACACAATAAACTCATTTTATTCTGTATGTAGACTCACACTCAACTGTTCAGAGAGCAAATGTCAAGCTGGCTTTGACATGCTTCCCCCAGAGAGACCAAAGACACATGAAGGCAAGGCTGGCATGTGATAGCTGAGTAGTCCGGTGAGAGCTGGTCGTTATGATCTTCCTGTTTATGCTGGAAGGTATTTATAATAACAACCTTCAAAGTCCATTCTGAGCAAGAAGATGGAACACAAATATGTCCATCCCAGATCACAAAAGACACTTACTAGTGCCAGCTATAGTGCAGGGAAGCTATGAAGATGTCCAAGTATTCCCCTGGTGAGGAGTGGAAGGCAATGTGCCAGAAAACGTTAATGGCGATAGTTTAAACTTCTTAAATGAGCATTCATTATGTATTACAGAAAGACATGTGTAATAAGCACTGTTAAAATAAATGCATATAGCCATACCAAAAAAGGCTGGCATAACACACCACACAATGACTCTGAGGGTGATGGTGTTTAGTATAAACACGCCACACAGTTACTCCACGAGAGTAATTGTTTTGTTTAATAAAGAGACATAATTCTGAAATGTTGCTGTTATGAAACTTTTTAAATTAGATTAAAGCTACGTCTAAAGTAAGCCTTTTTAAAATGTGAGGCCTAGAGTTTGATGCACAAATTGTTTTGTTTTGTTTTTAAGACAGGGTCTCATATAGCTTAGGCCAGCTTCCAAATTGCTGTGTAGATAAAGATGATCTTGAATTTCTGATCCTCCGGCCTCCATCTCTCCTTTACTGGGATTCCAGGCCCAAATGACTGGGCCTGGTTTATACAGTGCTGGAGAGTAGACCCAAGGCTTTGTGCATGACAGGCAGACATTCTACCCAGTGAACTATATCCTCCTGTCCAAAATAAAATTTTCAGTAGATCCCAAAACTAAACTCTCAAGGCACAAATCTGTTTCCTAAACTGTTTCCCATTTATATTTTACAATGTGTGAAAATACCAGAAAAAGGATACTCAAAATAATTTATTTGGGAATTAAACTTAATGTAAAGGTAAGTTTTGTTGTAAATGGTTCTGGCCCTGGACTTTCTGGGCCTGGACCAAAGGTTTAGTCCCACTCTCAGCCCCACTTAGCCTCAAATAATCACACACAGGCTTATATTATTTTTATGCTAATCAACCTAGGGCCCAGGCATATAACTTGCTAGCTTCTTCATCTCAACTCAACCCATTTTGTTCAGCTGAGTTGCTCAGTACCTTTTCTCAGAGCAGCATCTCAGTCTCCTTGTCATGTCTCTGGTGGCTCTGCCTGGCGTCTGTGTCTGGTGTCTGTCTCTGCTCTGAGATGTTCCTGAGTTTTCTTAGCCTGGTAGCCCCACCCACACTTCCTGTTTGCCTTTGGCCAATCAGCTTTCTATTAAACCCATAGACGGGACAAATATTTACATTGCCAGCATCATCCCACTACAAAGTTTAATATAATATCAAGGAAAGGGGAGGGGCATAGTGGCTCATACGTTTAATCTGGTACTCAGAAAGTAGAAGCAGGTAGATCTCTGTGAGTTCAAGGCCAGCATGAACTATATATGGAGTCCCAGACCAGCCAGAGCTGCCTGTCTCAAAGGGAGGGAGCATGCACCTTACCTTAGAAATTGAATTGGTTTCTTCCTTCTTCTGACAACAGTATATTTAATGATTAATGTAATCTTTGCCATTGATATGATGTTTAATACAGCCACCACTGTCTTAATCATTCACCGGAAATGTACTGAACCCTCATATACCCCTTAGTGTTATCTCTGTTTCCAAAACTGCAAAACTAATACCTATGATATTAAATAACTTGCCTAAGATCAGAGAGCTAGATGTCACAGAGCAGAGACATAAACCCAGGAGTTACACTATATCTTTACCTTTAGACTGTGTGCCATGCTGGCTCAGGTAAGGGGCCCATTGTCTATGATATTCGCAAGTGGGACTTCACAAGTCACCCAGTCCCTGATGAGCATTCTCCTCATGCAGGCAAGGACCAATGGAAAGAAAAGGGACATTAGTTTCCCACCACATAATATTATATTATCTGAGCCAAATTTCTACTCAGCCTATGACCACCAGCCTTTGTCCACGGAAGATACCTCCTGTTCTTGCTCTAGAGGACCTGCTAGAGACCTTGACATCAGTTGAGCTCAAGGAAAACTAAAAAGGAGATCATCTTCTTGACCACACCCACCATGGCTGCTCTTCCGAAGCAAAGTGCAGCCAGCCTTGAGCCCAGCGATACTGCCATTTCAACCCATTGCCTTTCTAAGGACATCAGTCCAGCTTTGGTGAGAAGCAAGGGTTTCTCTTGCTAACCTGGTGCTCCTGTACTTGAATTAAATTTGGGGAAGGTTCATAATTTTAACTGGTAATAAGCAGAACACGTCTGGTTGGATGCAGCCTAAGCAGTGCTACCGAAGCATCCCGGAACACTGTAGACTTGCAGTCTGTTGCCAAACTTTTAATTACAGAGATAAGAAAAGTTCCTTGGGCAGCTGTCCCTGCTGTGATCACACACTTGTCTCTAGGATAGTTCCCCAGGTCCTCAGTGGAGCTTCTGGGCTGTGGTGTGAGCTGACATTCTCCTTGTCCCTTCTTTAGCCAACACCATACAATTTGTGGCTTCTCGTTTGCTGAGGTATTAGAAAACATACACTCGTTTGCGCTACATGCAAACATGAGTTGGGGTGCATTTATGTATAAATTTATAGATCTCTAGCCCAGAATATACCCTTTTGTGTGGTGAGCAAACATAAATTGGGTGTGTTTGTATGAATTTATGGACATATGAAGTCTATGCCTTCCCCAAAAGGGTTAAAAGCAGCTTTAAAACATTATGCAGTAAAAAAGATACTGATCTGGGGGAGTATTTGAACAATGGGAAAATAAAAGTAGATAAACTACAAGGCCACAGGAAAATAACACACACAGGCTATATCCCCTGTATCCCTCTCTAATTAATAGCACTCTAAGTTTTCTAGAAAAAACAATGCAAAGATAAAAGGTTTGACAATTAATCATTGGATCACAATGCATAAATAAAAACAACCCAGTTATTCAGAAAAAATACTATTTCTATTGACATAAAGACCTAAAAGAGTATTTTTCATGGCAGTCATAAAAAGGGGGGCTCTATAGATCATGACCTTGACTACCGCTTGTGGGATAGAGTCTAAATAGATGTCTTGGGATGTCGTCAGTGCAAGCTGAAACAAAAAGCAGTCAACTATCATCAACAGAGTAAAATCGACCCGACTGGGGGTTGCAAGGCTCCCGCTATGACAAGCACAGACTTGAGCACATGGGTTCATGGTCAGCATCTTTCTCCATGGAGGCCATAGGTGCAGGCTTCCTAGTATTCATATTCCAAGTATGTGCAAGGTCAATGCACATTTTATGGGGGAATCTCTCTGTTTTATATAGTACCTATGTAGCAGGCATAAAGGGCCCTAGCCATTAGATTTCGTTAATTCTCAGTTCTAGAATTGTGGCTTCTCCCTTTCATGGGAAGCAACAAAGAAATCTTTCACTATTTGATCTTTGGACTTCTGAGCTTCCATCCCGTCAGTAGGAAAATGACTACGAGGTCTGAAAAACCGATTTCTAAATATGTAAAGCAGCAGTGTGGTTTGACGCTAGACTCAGCATCACACACTGACTAGGAGATATGGTTTCAGCCTGCTAGGAATAAATTTAATCAAAGTTTATTCTGAGAATTTCAGAGCAAATCCACTAGCCTGCTTCCCCTTCCACTGAGGCCCGTCACAAATGGACCTGAGGTCTAACTGATGCTTGGATTCTTTAATCACACAGCACCTGCTGCATGCAGAGAATGTTGGCCTGTTCGGATTTTTGCAGCAGCACACTGGATTCCTCTACAACACCACAAAACAATTGCTCAGCTATCAAGCAAAGCTTCTTTTTTAATCCTGCTGAGTTCAAAGTTCAAAATTTATTTCTTAGCTTAATGCAATGCTACCGCAAGTGTGTTTAATGTATTCATTCTAAACACCATCAGAGGACGGTGGTGTCAACATTTTGGCTTTGTTTGAACAGCTTTTGTGCCAGTACAAACACTGACTGTATGAAATCTAATGAGATTAGGACTCACTGCAAAATTAAAGGGAGGAAACTAAACTTCAAAGATACCTGCCGCAGTGCAAATCTCCCACACAATATTTCTTGGAGGTATTTTTAACAAACTGAAATCTAAGAATCAACTTTACCAAAAGATTTTCTTCATAGCAACCTTTTATTATGATACTGAATATTAAATATCTCCTGAAGAATGGGGGATTTAAAAAAATGTCATTAAAGAACATTATAGTTAAAGAGAATAAAACAGAATACAGAAAAGGAAGAATTAATCAAAGTGTCCATAGACCCAGAATTAAGCATGAGCCTCTCAGAAGCTATGGATTTGGCTGGAATCCGAGATGGCTAACATCCCTGTATAGCCTTGATTAGCTAACATACAAAAAAGCCAATAATCATGGTCTGCAAAACTTTAAGAAGATCGTAGCATGGGGCCTTGGAAAGTTAATTGCTGACCTTGGAAATGTCTGTCATGAACACATTTTAGTGGATAATAAAGCAAAAAAAATCTATAGAATTATTTGTTTTAAGAAATCTGCAAAGAAGCAGACAGAAATAAAATGTATAATGTCAGGGCTGGGGAGATGGTCCAGCCAGTAAAGTATTTTAGATCCCAAGCACCCTGGTGAAAAGCCAGAAATGTACTTGTAATTCCCACACTGGAGAGGCAGCAATGCCAGCAGCCCAGGTCCCAGATCCCTGCCTCAAAGGACAAGATGGATAGATCCTAAGAAATGACACTCAAGATTGACCTCTAATCTCCACATGCATGTATGCCTATATAGACATGAGCACACACACACAGTGTACAATGCTACTCTGACCAAAGCCTCAGGAATAAGACATTGCTACAGGAAAGCTCAAACCACTGGCCTCAGCCACATGAACTCAGTGCACAATGAAAGCTTTCTCTCATTAAAAACACTCATTTTTAAAACACAAAGAACCCAAGTGACAGCTGAATTTTAACACATGATACCATATATATCCATTAACCTATATCTTCCCAGCCAACAAAAACCAGAGGCATGATACCTGTCACAAAAATGTAAAGTCATCCTCACATTTTTGTCAGAAAAAAAAAATAAGAATTGCTCTTCAGCCCTGATACACAGAACATCCACTATGTACCACTGCCCAGCTCTGCTCCAAGGACTCGCACTCGAGAGCCTTATAACCCTCCAACCCAAGAGGCTGCAAAGGACAAGTTCAAGACCCTGGGCATTCAGAATTCAAAGTTGTTAACAAGAGTCTTGAATTTTATAGTTTGAAAGGATATGTGGGTTCTACTCTGCCAGCCCTAAAGGAAAAAGTCTTCCCCTCACATGAAGAATAGCCCCCCAATACAAAGCTTTTCTTCTCCCAATAAAAGCAAGCAGTTGTAACTCTGCCATATCTGACGGGCTTTCTTTCACAGATGTGTATGGGGTAGATAAGACATTTCCCCTCTTACGTCTAGTTTCAGTCCTACCAAATAACTGAGTTTGATCCAACCCACCAAATGGCTCCTTTAGGATCCCAAAGCCTTGAAAAATGATAACTGTTTTGTTAACAAAAGAGCAAACTCCTGTCCTTACTGAAGCCATAGAAAAGTAGTGTGGGTCACAATAAAACACCCACAAAACCCACAGTGACTTTGCACCCTCAAAAGTTTCTCGGGCACTTAGCTCAAGACTCTATGGGCAGAGAATTAATGATAAGGCAGAAGGAGAGCAGAGGTATCTTTCCTCAAGCTGATCAAGGGGGAAGTACCTCTGGTCCCTGCCACACTTCCCAGAAAAGCCACCCTCGGTAAGGTGACTTGAGGCATAAGATGACGCCTGCCCACCAGGGTGGCAGCCAAGCACTGACTCTTCAGAAGCCGAGACTGTGGCTCACTCACTCTGATTATGGCAGGCCCTCCCTGCCTTACCCTCAGCTCTGAAAAAAGAAAGAGGGAAAGAAGCATGCTTCAAAAGTAAGAAGGACGAGGATCGTGGAGAGAGTGAGCCAGAAGCTCCTGTATACCTCTAGGATTCCCTTCCTGCTCCACACATGGGAAGCTGGCCTGAAGATGGGCAGAGACAGGAAATGGAAAGGTGGCAGAAACGTGGGTACCATCCTACTGGACTTCTTTCAAGAGGAAAAAAAAGAAAAAAAAAAACTGCACGCAGGGACTGGAGAGGGGTTCAGCAATTAAGAGCATCTTTTGTTCTCCCAGAAGACCCAAGTTCGGTTCCCGGCACTCTTGTCAGATGGATCACATCTACCTATAACTCAGCTCCAGGGGCACCAGTGCTCTTTCTAGCCTGCATACATTCATGCTGACAAATATATTTAAAAAATGAACGTTTTTTTAATTGTATACACATTGCTAAGTGTGAAATGTCCTCCTCAGCCTCCTGTACTTGAACACTGTTCTGCAGCTGGTGACACCATCCTGGGAGGATGGTGTAGGTCCCTGGAGCAGGCCTTGAGATCATAGCCCAGGCTATCTCCACCCAGACTCTCCACAACGTGTCTATACCACCAGAGACCAGCTGCATCCGGCTCCTGTCACCAGAAAACCAGCCATCTGCTTTCCCCACCATGACGGGCTGTACCTTCAAACTATGAGCCCCCTCCCACTTCAGCTCCCCTGTCACAGCTCCGTATGTCACAGCAAGGAGAAGAGGGACACATAATTGTGTATTCCACCCCCGGCCTCAGAGGAGACAGTCTAGCCTTTTCTCAGTCACAGGAACCCTTGAGACCCTCACTTCACCTTGGCTCTTTATACTGCCTCCTTACCGTGCAGGCGGCTCAGCCCTTCCTCCTCTGGACCATGTTCTCCTCTCCCTCAGTCTAGCTCTTCTGGCTGGGAGACGAGGCAGTCTTCACTACATCTTCATCTCCACTGAGCACCACTCTCTTCTCTGCTTCCCACTGAGGACCTGCTCTAATGCACTCTGTCCACGTTCCACAGCTCTTCAGGCTGGTGGTAGATTGGTTCATTGTGCAATTGCATTTTTAATAGCTTTGTAATTTTTATGTGACACCTTCCTTGTGTACTTAATAAACTGCAAGATGGCAAGAACCGCCTCCTCTGAGTTGCCGCCTGAGGATGATGTGAACACCCAATGTGATGCAGAGTGCAAATCTTCAGGGAGTGTCCACACTATCCCCATCAGCTCCATCATTTTGGTCTTTCTGGAACTTCTACAGGATGAGGGCTGAGACTAGTTCCTCCCTGAGACAAAAATTAAAGAATGGAAGACTAGACTCAGTATGCAAGGCTCTTGACCTCTCAATTTGAGTGCCAATACCCCAGAATCCACAGTTTAAAAGATGGAGGCCACTCTTCCCATCCAGGAAGCCCTTCCCAGTCCTGTCGGCATCCACCAATGCTCTCCCTTCAGGTACCTCAAGGCACTGTGGAAAGCTTTACGTTTCCCTGGTATGGCTGGATGACTGTCCCCATTCATTGCTATTTTCAGGAAGAAAACCTAATGAAGCCTAAAACTAAGAGACCAAGGAGCCAAATTAGTTCAGTGTCTCCACTGCTTCTAGTGGAGTGAGTACCAAGCAACCCAAAGGAGACTAAGAGGCACCAGCATCTATATGGTTAAACTTAGTTTTTCTTATGTCATATCTGGATCACGAATATCAATGTTATTACCTTATTGCCACCTGACTCTGCTGTGTGTGTATGTGTTTAAAGGATCTCTTGGTCAGGGTAAGGCTGTGGCACATTGTACCTATATTTTCATTATTTCTTTGAAAAAAAAATAAAGAGGTGACTTTGCTTTACAGATAAAGTGTCTTGTGAATGCCATGCAATTGTGTTTGGATCAGGCCACAAAGAGGCTGGAGTCCATTGTAGTGGGATAAAAATGTGCTAACGTGTTAACTCTTGCTACACCATTCTCATTCTGTAGACATTAGTCTGAGAGAGAACGGAACTCTTGAAAGTTGTACTTTGTCTTGCACACTGGTATGGTGGCATACACACACCTGCTCTCACACATGCACAGGCACTCACATACACATACAATGAATAAACGGGTAAACAAAAAAATGCATAAAAAGTGCAAATAAAAAATGGGTTTAGGGGGCTGGAGAGATGGCTCAGAGGTTAAGAGCACTGACTGTTCTTCCAGAGGAACTTTCTGTTTCTTGTTAAGAACAGAAAATGCTCTTAATTGCTGAACCCCTCTCCAGTCCCTGCGTGTAGTTTTTTTTTTCTTTTTTTCCTCTTGAAAGAAGTCCAGTAGGATGGTCCCAGCAACCACATGGTGGCTCACATCCATCTACAATGACCTCTGGTACACTCTTCTGTATACTGTATACATAATAAATAAATCTTTAAAAAAAATGATAACTTGATCTTGTAATCCAACACATCAAAGATGGAGATGAGTGGACCCCTGGGGCTTATTGGCTAGCTAGTTTAGCATATTTGATGAGTTCCAAGTCTGGAAGAAACCCTGTCTCAAAATTAGGATAGAGCCCCTGAGGAATGACAGAGGTGGTTTTCTGGCTTCTCCCAGGATACCTGTGCACATATGAACAAACACACACAAAAATAAATAACAAAAACAAAACAAACAAAAAAAAGATTCAGAAGGGACCAAATGGTAGAGTGTAAAATTCAAACTTTAAAATTCAGCAATCAAAAGTGACATGATAATACTATAAAATTATTCCAAAGGCAAAATACGATAGTGATTCAAGAGGTAGAAGCAGAGGCAAACAATCAGCTAGGAAACCAGGGTAGTCTACATTCAGGACAAGTAAGGTCCTCAGTTACTGTGGTGCGTGGAGATAGGGGAGAAGGCTAGATTAGAGCAGATCAGAAGAGAAGGATTGGTAAAACAGGATTTAACAGGTCCCCAGGCCTTAGCACAACTGACTCTGCTGCGATGGAAGTATCATTCAGGCCATAAAACTCAGCATGGGGCTGGAGAGATGGCTCAGAGGTTAAGAGCACCGTCTGCTCTTCCAGAGGACTCGGGTTCGATTCCCAGCACCCACATGGCAGCTAACAACTGTCTGTAGTTCCAGTTCCAGGCAAAAAAACCCAGGCAAATAAATAAAGTTAAAAAAAAAAAAGAAGAAGAAACATTTTCTGGGGCTGGAGAGATGGCTCAGCGGTTAAGAGCACCATCTGCTCTTCCAGAGGACCCGGGTTCGATTCCCAGAACCCACATGGCAGTTAACAACTGTCTGTAGTTCCAGTTCCAGGCAAAACACCAAGGCAAATAAATAAATAAAGTTTAAAAAAAAAAACTCAGCACATAGCCAGCACCACCTACCAGAAGGAAACAAAGACGCAATCCATCCAAGTCCATAGTTCCAGCAAAGTCTCTAACTACACTGACCTTGCTTTGAGTCCTCTGTGGTTCCACTTCTGTCTAATTGTTTTTGCCAACTGAAGTATGTCAACCCAGAACATGGTTTTTGTGCTTAAAAGCTCACCCTGGGAAAGGCTCAGGGCTACCTACACTGAGGTCCCAAACACCTGGCGGAGTCCCTAGCTGGCTAATAAAGACTTTGGATTGGCTTAAGCCCAGGTCCAAGCAGTGTTCTCTGGTGACTGCCACACAGTGAGGGGTCCAGCCAGCCCAGTAAGCCTGGGTGGGACAAGGAGGAGAGGTTAGGGACTGTCATACTGTCATCTGTTTCCAATCTGTAAGTAACTCTGAACAACCACCTCACTTCTTGAGGCCCGTTTTCTCTAGCTATGAGATGAAAAGTTCAGGTGACCATCCAAACTCGGTATCTGAACTCAGTTGCTTACGGAAATGGAGTCAGTAGAGTCATTGAAGAGGGAAGCAAAGAATGGTTATTTCATAAGGATACTGAAATTGCAAAGGCCGTCACTGTCATGGGGTAATCTTCAGCTCCCCCTAGCAAGTTCCTTTTATCCACAGAAAGTCGACTACCTGCTTAGAGGACGGGAAATATCAGCCTCATCCAGGACCCTAGAAAGGGTTGATGTCAGGACTGACGTGCTGGCCAACTCCCATAGCTAAACTGCATGTACCTACACAATACACCTTCCAGAATGTGCTCCCAGGGAAGGCTTCAAAGAGCTTCCAGGTTGATGAACACTTCATGCCAGGCAGGTGTCGCTGTCCACACTATGAGGACAGAAGCCACTGGACCTGGAACTCTCTGGACTGTTACACAAATTCTATTTGGTCTTATAGTAAAAACCTAGAGCCAGGTATTGGGGAAAAGCTGAAAGATCAAAGAGACAGAGGTATCGCGGTAAAAACCCGCCATGAGATATGTTTTAAATGGGGTTTATTTTGTGAAAATAGCTTACAAAACAGAGAAGGTTTTAAGAGAAAATGAAGGGATAAGGTTGCAGCGCGCCGGAGCCTTTCTAAGGAAGATTCCTCATCCCCACACCGTACGTCCGAACTTCCGCGCCGCTGGCCCAAACTGCGCACCTGGTCGGGAACGCTCAAGAGAGAATGCCGGCTTCCTGTCCTGGTCCTCTCCCTCGGAGGTCTACTTCCGGAATCCTTTCCTGTTAACCACACCCCGCTTGTCTCCAGTCTTCTGACGCAATTGTTCACATGTATAGTTCCTGATTTCCCGTTACACAGAGGAACAAGCCACAGTCACTTCTCACCCAGCCAACTCCTCAGGCCTAAAAGGAAGGGTCCTAGCTCCATGCATCCTCAGACTGACCACCTCTGAGTCCTCAGCTGAAAGGAAAGGAAAATGAACACATGTCTCCTCAGGCCCTATTATCTCTTTCTCTGCCTAGCCATTTTACTTTCTGGTTCAAACTTCCTAGGGCTGGAATTAAAAGCCTGTATGTTTTCAAGTACTGAGGGCAGAGGCATGAAATCCCAAGTGCTGAGATTACAGGTGTGTGCCACCACGGCCTGGCTCTGGATCTGGCCTTGAACTCACAAGGATCCAGGTGGATTTCTGCCTCTGCCTCCTCAGTGCTAGGCTTGAAGGTGTGTGTCACCACTGCCTGACCTCTATGGCTAACTCTGTGGCTGGCTCTGTCCTCTGATTTTCAGGCAAACATTATTAGATACACAATTTATCACCACACTGGGTTTGCTATTTGCCTCTTCACAAAGCTGTTCATATGCTAACTTTACTATCATAGGAATCCCCTTCCAGTCACACCTGAATTATATGAATGAGGTAAGTTTCAGAAATGGGCAGGGCTTGAGATAGATGTCCATACTGGTACTTAGTGCTCTGCTAGCGACCCCTGCAAACTACCAGCCCAGTTTTTCTCAGCAGAGAGCCCTGGAAACCTCTGATTCTCTGATTCTTAGCAAGATCAGACATAAGTTATAACTAACGCAGGACTTACCACTTAGAACTGCCACCTAGCTTGGGAGACTGAGACCTTCACCTAAGGTACCCTCAACTCCAGGCAGCTAATATCAGACTTAAACTAGACTGACATTTATCATCCATTTGTCTGCTGAGAAATGGTTGCTATGAAAGAGGGGAAAAATGCAAAACTTTGATGTGAGCATTACTGAGGAGAAACACAAGAAAAATCAGAAATGTTTAAGTCTGTTTATGGAAACGCAAAGAGACATAAGGGGGGGTGCAACCAAGCAATAGAAAGAAGAAAAGCGGAGCCCTGCAAGTCCTGGCAGCCCCCAGTGCATGCTGGGAAGAGCCAAAGTAGCAAGGAGGCTATGGAGATGAGAATATCCCAGACCCTTTTAGTCCTGTCTCCTTCTGGACAAAAAGGCTTGTGTCTATTCTGGGATGGAGTCTCCGGTTGCCATACACATGTACTTTCATCATTTCATCTTGGTAGCAAACCATAGACAGTCCAGCAGGGAGAGAGGAGCTGAAAGCTTGCATTTCCTATTGACTCAAACCTCAGCTTTTGTGGCAAAGACCTTATGAGTCTGCTAAAGGCTACTTATTTAATCTGTCCTCCTCCTAAATCCTGCCTCCCCAGGACTACTTTGAGCTTCTCAGAGGCAAAGCTGACCACAGCATCCAGGCCATGCCTTGGCAGTAGTCACAGAGGCAGCCTAGCCCTGTTATAACCTCACTCTTCTTGCCAGTAACCACCCAGCCACAGAAAAGATGTATAAGCTACATGGTTTAAAAAGTTCCCAGTGGTGGTGCACGCCTTTAATGCCAGCACTCAAGAGGCAGAGGCTGGTGGATCTGTGAGTTTGAGGCTAGCCTGGTCTACAGAATGAGTTCCAGGACAGCCGGGGCTATACAGAGAAACCCTGTCTTGGGGGATGGGGACTACTTGCCTTTGCTTCAACTGAGAATAGTACCCAGCTGTCTGTGGCTGCACTACCAGAGAGAGAGAGCAAGCCTTGCTTCCTCTAAACCAGGTCATTGCCAAGGGCTCGATTGAACATCAGTTCTCCTAGAACTGCTTATGAGAATATTGTTGCTATACAGCCTAAGCCAAACAATCTCAGAGTCACCTGACATCCTCCATCCAACATTTAGGAGTCATCAAACTTAATTTCCCCTTTGTGCAATAAAAACGCCGAGAGGGAGCTCTAATGGACTGTATTATGTAACGGTTCTATAAAAATAGCAGGCCAGAGCTGGAGCACTTCCTTCCTGGGGCCCAGTAATCTATGCTGAAAGGATACACACTGGTTGCCAAGGCAACCATGCGAGATGACACTAGGGAGGAAAAGAAAGAAAGAGAAAAAAAAAATCAGCAACAAAAGGACCCTTTTTTGGCTCAGTCAAATGAAGCCTGGTGTCAAGCTTGTGGTGCACAGAGCGGGCCTTTAGCAATTCCACTCAGGCCACAGCAGCCTGCAAAGCCCCTCAACACTCCCTTCTTAGAGAGGAGGAAAAGCGCCCTCCTGGAGAATCCCCATCTCAGCTCTTAAACACAGCATCTTCCAGGCAAGCAGTCATTCTCTTCTCTTCTCATCCAGGGAGCTCAAAAGAATGACAATTCTAGTTTCACATGCTTGTCTTTTTGTTTTTTCCTCCTAGTTTTGTTTGGGGGTTTGATTATGCAGAAAGTAAGTAATTTAAAGGCAATGACCTAATAAACAACCTCTAACTTAATAAAAAAGAAATCAAGGACATGTAAGCAGTACCGTGCTTTAGAAATGAATAATTATCCTTGGCATCCCCTCTCAGGCCAGAGGATTTGTTTTCCTATCTTTCCTGCTGCACTGAATCAAACCCTCAGTGTTTCTCTCAATACTGTTCTGTACATTGCCTTTTAAAAATGGACTGTTTAATTTCTGAAGATTGATTTTCCCTCTAGACAGGGCATAGTGGTGGAAGGTACCTATATACATTCTTCCTCTAGAAGGAGGAGGCGGACGCTGGGGAACTTACAGGTACAAGTTGGAGTCTCTGGAAAATAAAACCAAGGAACAGTCAAAAGAGATTAAGCTTAGATCATTAATATAAAGCAAGAACAATCGATCCGCACTCATAACCAGGCAATGCACTGTAATCCACAAGACCTGTCTCCATCCCCATGTAGTAATGAGTTACTTCAAGACAAGGCACTTGGCACAAAGCAGATCCCTCTGAGAAAGTAGGAATAAAGTCTGTGAAAGCCAGGGATGGAGCCGAGTACAAACATATATCAATGTAAACATGCCCAGCCCAAGAACCAGTGTGCATAGAGGAAGAACTATAGAGAATAGTCCAGTCTATGGGAGACGTACCCCACCAGCTCCATCTTTTAGAGTCCTAACCTGGGTGCTTGAACTCTTCCCCAAAACATCGGAATCTCACCTATGACAGTTGCTGTTGGGGGCAGTTAGCCAACAGCAAGCCTGTCTCCCCTCACTTGGAGCAAGCAGAGATTCAGGAAATCATTCACTTGATTTTATCAGTCTGTATTCTGAGCTAGGGATTCCAGCCTCCAAAGGGAACCATTTAAAGCCAAATTCCACTCTTTCCCCCAGAGACTTGGTCTAAACATCTGTATTTCTCATACTCAGGCTCTCCTCAATGTAGACCTGGAGATGTAAATATCTAAGCAGCAGATGCTGTGTGAAACACAAATGTTTTTTATTGTCAGTTGCAAACCTAGACTGGTGCCACTATGCTGTAGAAAAGAATGTGTTCAGGGAAGGCATATGTTCAAAGCTTTATTTTCCTTTGTGCTGAGAATATCAACAGCATTATGATGTAGCTAGTCTGGTTTTATCCAGATCTCCTTTTTTTTTTAGGGGGGGGGGTACATTTTCCAAGGCAAGGTTCTCAAACTCACAGAGAACTACCTGCCTCTGCCTCCCAAGTGCTGAATTAAAGGTGTGAGCCACCACCACCCTGCTTTATTCAGATCTTAATTTTTATTCTGGAAAGTACTGAAGGGGAAAAAAATCTGGATAAGACAGTCACAGAGATAGAGATAGCATTTACCAAGAGATCTCTGCTCTTTTCAATGTTAGGCACAGGTGACCCAGGAGAAAAAGAAATCTGGAGCCAGAGCAAATGGAATGTCTCAGGAGCTGAGTGGTACCTTGTCTGCTCAGAGCCCACTAGATTCACGCTATGGAATAATGCAGCTCAATGCTATAATACTTATCACGCATCTGTGAGGCTCTAGGTTCTATGCTTAGTATTGTAAGAACCAAACAAAGCAAGACAACAAACACAGAAAAAGGTGTCAGTCGGCTGGCTCCCTGGAATTTGGACACGGGCTTCTCAAGTCTTTGGAATTCTTGGAGAGCATCTCAACTGCCTCTTCCAAACCTGGGTCCCCTTGGCCCATTTCTCTCTGTCTTGGCTTTCAGGAATGTCTCTCTCCCTTCCTGCCTCATGGAAAGGCTTTACTTGTGGCCCACTTCATGGTGTTTACTTAAAGATTTCTCTTCCTGACTCTTAAAAAGCCAGCTTGCATCTGGGGTTTGTAATTCTAAGTCGGAGAAAGACAGTTGTTATGTATTGTTTAAATTTTGTTTAATAAGAAGGAATTTCTTTGAAAACATCAGGCCAAGCTTATGATGTAAATTTACTATCTGTAAATTTACAAAGTAGTGACAGAAAGTATAACACAGTGTGCTAATTGATCTATGCTGTGAGGGACATCCGCTCAGCCATGAAAGAGTGTCTGGCATTCTTAAAAAGCTATTAACCCAAGAGGGGAAATACGATGCTTTTCTTCTGGGTAATTCTTCCTTTTATGGTGCTTGCTTTCTTTTTTTCTTTCTGTCCATCTATGCTTGCTAGCGTCACTATTAAAACGATGTAAGGGTCTACCGTAAAAAACAAAAGCAGGTGAAATGTTGAAAACAGGCGATGCTGGGTTGTTATCAGCTCAAAACTAGTCAGTATCAACAACTCTTTCCAACCCTTGCTGGGAAGGCAGGTGGGCTGTCGGCTGGGCGGGGCTTCAGATAGGGTCCAAAGTGTGCCACACGCTGCTGGCTAAGACTGTTGAGAATGAAATCTCTGTCTTTAGCCCTACAAGAGAACAGATGAAACTTCTAAAGGGTGGTTCCCTGACTCAGTACAATGGTAGACACCAGCAATCCTAATATCAGAAGGCAGAGGAAGGAGGTTTGAGAGAGCCCATTCTAGATTACATAGCAAGAATTCGTCTCAAAATAGTGCATACTAAATAAATAACAGCAGGTTCTTCTAATGTCCCTAAGTTCACAGTGTCCAGGGAAATGAAGCAGGGTGGCCAGGTCCTTTCAGAGACCTCATCATGGTTTTTTGATCCATTAGATATGTCCTACCTACAATTTTCCTGAGCAAAATACAAGTCCTAGGGTTGGAGATCTGGGCTGTTGCCAGCACCAGGAGGAAAATCGCCAAGTGTATGATTAGTTGTAAATGTCAGTTTGTCACAAGACAGAATAACCTAAGGAGAGTGTCTATTGAGGAGGTATCTAGATCTTCATTGTGAATTGAGGTAGGAAGACCCGCCCTGATTGTGGGCAGCACCGTTTCAGGGCTGGGGTGGGAACTGTGGAAGCTAGCTGAGTGAGCAACAGCAAAGACATGTTGGTCTCTTTCTGCCTTCATTGTGGATATGACGTAGCTGCTGTGACGTCGTCCTTCCTTTCCCTCAGTGATGGACTAGAATCTGAAAAGATGAATAAACCTTTTCTAAATTGCTTTCTGGGCAGGATATTTGTCACAGCAACAGAAACAAACTATAATATGGTGACATTAGCCACCTACCCAGGAAAACATTTACTGAAGACCTGAGAGTACTCTGCGGGGCAGGAAGGACAGCCTGGAGTACCTACAGGGGCTATCTCAGGCAACATAAGAACCCAGTAAGTGACACAGGGGGTGATGTCACCCACATATCTAAAGATGTTGTCAGATGGCTCTCTTTGATTCAGTATGATGGCTAAAGTTATGTTTTAGGTTTAAATTACTATGCTTAAGAGACCTATAAAGCAAAAATGCCTCTAGCCGATAAGCCCCACTTGCCCAAGGACAGATAACTTCCTGGAATGCTGGAACTGTATGTATAAGGTAATAAGCCTGGCATTTCCACTTCTGTAAACAAGCATGGTTGCCCCAATGGCACTGGATATATGCTTGATCCCACATAGCTGGAAGTATGCAGGCAGAAAGTAGGTCAGGATGTATGCTTGCACCTGTTTGGACAATGGTGGGAAACCTTGCGTGTTTTGCCTTTATAAGCCCATGTCTAATAAAATTCGGTGCCATACTATGGGAATCCCAGTTATGGGCATGGCCAGTTTCTATGGTACCGGCCATAGTTAATAAAGTTTGCTTCAAATTCGGCTCAAAAATTGTGGTAGCGGTGTTACTCTTGTCCAGTGGAATTAACCCCACCTCCATTTTCTGCCCCAGGGAGCTGCTTTGTCAGATGGTAAAAGTCTGTCAGCTACAGCTCTTAGGAATTCCTTAGTGTCTTAGGAATAGACACTCTGTGTCTGTGTTTTCAGGTTCAAGATGGGAAGATATGGGGTTTGTTTTCCCAGTCCAGTCCAAATCAAAGTTAGTTCTCACAACCCTTCCTTAAAATGAGTTGTCTTATTGCAGCTCAAGGAACTGAGCACTGATGAAAGAAGAAGCTTTCATCATCGGGTCAAAAGGGGAGAGTTATGTCCCACACACACTCTCAATTCCAGGGAACTGAGCCTTACATGACAGTGAACTTGCCCAAGGTCAGAGACCACCGGTTCAAGGTCAAACCTGTTTTCATGATGCTTTGCCATATGCGGTTGTAGCTAGATTTTTCAGACTAGGATTTCTTTAACTTTTTCACCCTGTGACCCTTCTCACCTGAGACGTCTATACATAATTGGGGATATGTAGATAAACATACAAATTAAACATTTGTATAATTCCAGAAATTATAAAGAAATGTTTTTCAAAACATTTCTTTGGTCCACAAACAACTTTATCGTTTACTGAAGACAAACGTGAGTTTACAAAGCAATGAGATATGTGTGCTTGTTTTTTTTTTTTTTATAAAGAATAATGTTTGACTAAATGTAGGACACAGAACATCTTCAATATTTTTCAGAACTGATTAATAACTTGATTTTATAATCATCAATGCTGGCAACATTGCTTAAACATAAGTAAATAACATGAAATAACAAATTCACACATCTGTAGTCCCACGTCTCTCCACTTCATGTATTGCTCCGTTCTGTCATCTTTCCACCTCTCCACCGCACATTTATTCATCAGAGCAGCATTGCAAACTGATGTGGGTTAATTTTTTATTATTTTTATTTATTTATTAGTTCAAACATCTTTACATAGAAATACTTGTTTCATGGAATAATTGGTCTGATTCAAGGTTTCTGAAGCACTAAAAAAATACTAAAATATTGTTGAGAATCCCCCTGGATATCCCGTTGCTGCCCAGAGTCAGGGTGATCTTGCAGCTAGGCAGAGTATTTGGGGGCAGGATCCACAAGAGTTCCAGGCCACTGCACACCTGTCTGCCCTCGGTGCTGTCTGCTCTACCAGCTCATCCAGTACAACCATTGCACTTGCAGCCCAGGAGAGAACTGTGGCCCACCCTCTCCTTCCCCAAGCAGGGCTAGCAATGAGAGCGATAGCAGTGGCTGCTTCATGCTTCAGACTGTACCCAGAGGACCAAGGACCAGTCTTCCTCAGCAGTGGCCATCTCACTGAGGCCATCTCACCTCTTCTCCTCACCTCTTAAGACTCTGTTCTACCATCTTCTCTTCCAGTTTCATAAGACCACCTTTTAAGAGCATCTTCCCAGTGGGCCTGCCTCTTTTAGTTGTTCTGGAGATACTGTGTGCTCGGCAGCCTCATCCTTTGCCCCTTGAGTTGCTCCTCCGTGGGTCTCTCTCAGGCTCCATAGAGCTGTCCCTCTGGTGCTGTTGACTCTGACATCTTAAATTCACATACAACCTTCTTAAAGGCCTGAAAATGTCTTACTTTCCAAGCAATAGCATAAAATAGGTCCAGGAAATCTCAGCAGCTTAATGCATATTGATGGCAAAGTATGAGCAACTAAGGAAGCAAATCACCAACACAGTTCCTCCTGGGGTGACTCCCCAGCCAGGAGAAATATCAGCGATAGCTTTAACATGTGTCAAGAGGCTCAGCATACCACTTCATCACACACACACACACACACACACACACACACACAGTGGCCCTTTACATGTTCATGAATAAAGAGCTAAGTCACCATGCTTTCTAAATACAAAATTTTAGCTCCCAGACACTCCAGTCCACTCTAGCAGTAAATTCCCCATGTTTCATCCAGGCATTTATCTCTTCACTACTTAAAAGAATTAAGCCATCCCAACCTAGAATTCAAATGACAGGAAAAATAAATTGTTCTAAATAGCCAGGCCAGCTACCCAATATCCTTATTACAAAAATAAATAACAGGGGGCCTCGTTAACGAGGAGAAGAACGTGTTCTTTAAATTGTAGAATTCTCTTTGAATAAACAAGTGTCGTTTAACGAGGTTTCTCTGCAATTCATTTTCACTGAATTTGTTATAAAAGAACACAAGAACATCTGGAAAATTCTAAGAGTCCAACCATTCTTATCTCTGACATGTCAGCTGTTTGTTATCATAAGCTAAACCACAGCTTTTATTAAAGGTAACTGCAATGGAATTGGCTATTGAGAAGCAGAATGGGGAGAGATTAAGTCATAGGGGAAGAGATTCCATCTGATTAGGAACTTTATTATTAACAAAGCATGCAGGACGGAGACCAGAAATTGTCCTTCTTAATTAGAATCCCTTCCAAGCAAGACCTCTCCAAAGGGCTTCATGGACTCCAGCCATGACTGGTTCATAAAGTATGTATGTTTACATGCCTAGTGGTATTTTTTAAAGTTTACCAATACTCCAAAAACTCTGGGTACATTTAAAAAAAACCAAAAAGAGCCACAGTTAAATTAGACCCAATGGGGAAAAAAAAGGAAAAAAATCTAAACCTTCAAGTAACCATAAAAGAGGAAGAAGAAGAAAACCTTCCCAGCTAGAGGGCCACAGACCACCAACAAAAAAAAAAATGTCCCAGGTCCTCAATGTCAAAGAACTTAGATAAATTCATAACCAACCAACCAGGTGCTATGTTCCACCTTACAGAAGCATGTGCTTGGCCTACAAACCCTGCATGAACGCCAGGTTTCTCTCAAATATGTGAATAACCTACAAAGACCTACAGACTTCTTTCCAGCTTCTTTGATGACAGAGACAAGCCCAGGGCTGGACCACACCCTAGCTACTTCCTGTCTTCAAACACCTGCTAATAAAACCTTTGGGAAATGGGCCAAATGGCTATGGAAATCCTGGGCTTCACCTTCCTCCTCTGATGCAGTCGTTGACCAGAGATGCATGCCATCAAGGAGCAGCCCACACTGTGTGAGTTCTACTTTGCTCTGAGATAGTGGCTCCTATCTGCGGTCATGCTGCTCTCTTTAGATAATGAAGAGATAGCCAGAGCCCCAGGAAGCAGGAAACGGAACATGGCTTCTCAGAGACAGCTGGGCTACAATCACAGGAGGACTGGAAGCCAGAGTAGAGGAGATTATGTCATAGCATTGCATATTAGAAGGTGATAAAGTGCCCTGTTCTTCATTCTCATAGTTCTTGAAATAGAAATTTATAAAGAGCACACCAGAGAATGGATTAGAAAACTCAGAAGCCTGGAAGAAAATGAAAAGCTCCTAGTGGGGGATGACAATCATTCTGGTATTTTCAGAGTCTCCTTATTTGGTTTCCAGTTGGTGGCTAGTAGGGAAGGACTAAGAGGTATGGAGGAGAGGTGGGTCGCTGGAATAGGCTTAAGATCTCCCAAACTTCCCACCACCCATTGTGCTCTCCCTACTTCCTGTTTGTGGATCCACTATGGACTCTCAGCTGCTGATCCAGCACGATGCCTGCCAGCCGCCATGCTCCTTGCCTTGATGAGGTGATGAACTCTAACCCTCTTGAACTGTAAGCCACAAATAAATCCTTTGGTCTGTAAGTTGCCTTGGTCATGTTGTTTCATCACATCACAGCAGTAGAAAGGTAACTAAGACAGCCTTCTAGCTGTTTTGGAGTAGATGGGCAAAATCACTTATCTGTATCCTGAGACAAATAATGTGTGTAAAATCCTGCTACAGACCCCAGCTTCCATACACAGTCACCACTGGGCACACATGCAACTACTGTCTGTCAAGCAACATCAGCTGTTCTAGGTTGGCAATGAGTGCTAGACTCTGGTGGATTTCTTTTCCTTTGTTTATTCAACATTGTCACCAATGTGAAAGGTCTTCTCCTTGAAAGAGGCATGGGAGAGACTTTTCAAAGCAAGGCCTAGCTAGGTAAGAAAGCAAAAGGCTTTTATAGAATGTTTCCCCACATCTCATGTCCAATCTAATATTCTTCAGTGTTCTCAAATCAGCTCATAAGTTACATGCCCCCAAAATGCCAAATTTTTTTATGAGAGGAAAATTTAGTCTGATAATAAATCACCTAAAATCAATGAGTCCCAGTCACGAAAGGTGAACTGTGCAGAGTGATCTGCTTGAAACAAAAAGAGAACAACCCAGGTGAGTGTCTACAGTTATTTAACGGGCAGGAGCTTTCCTCTCCTGGAAGCATGGATGGTTGCCCTTAAAAGTTCCTGCCTGGCACCAGCAATGTCAATCCTAACAATACAAAGCCAGCAGTAGACAGCAGCTATAGCTGGGAGTTGGGGGCAATACCGGCAGCCTTGGAAACCCTTCATATGTCTTCCCCACAGACCTCCCTCACATCCTTTTATTCTCACAGTTCAGCATCTATGCCCTACAGTGCTCTATGTCTGACCTACCACTGTTCCTCAGCAGCCATAAGGCCATGAGACTTCCTTAGGGGTTACAAGTGATCCTTCAGAAGACCAACTGGCATATGTCTCAAATTGTCCTCACACTCTCCACAGCAGCTTGAAAGGCTGTAGGTCCCCCTGCTCATGCGTGACTAGACTGGTGAGTTCAGAGACTGTTTCTTGGGACACTGTAAATACAGAAAGGAAGTTACCACACCATCTGTTCCCTGGGGGAAATACATGTTTGTAAGAATTACTGACTGAATAAGATAAAACAATCTGTATGTCACAGAATACATTCTTTCAGTGGTTACAGTTATCAATAAAATTTTTGGTTGAAATGGGTCTTAAACTATTTTGCATTTAGGTTTTGAATGTCTTTTGAGTGGAACAGGAAATGCAGAGCTGAACTGAGAGATTTCTTACCTTCACTGCCATAAATGGATGGTGTTTCAGAGTCACAATCTGTAGGAAAAAAAGAGAGAAACTATGACTTCATTATCCAGATTCTTTTAAAGATTTTTTTTTTTTTTTAATGTGTATAGTGCTTTGCTTGCATCTATGGGCAACCAAAGAATGCTTGGTTTTCTCAGAGGTAGAATCAGGCATTGGATCCTCTAGAACTGGAGTCCTAGACAGAGCTGTAAGTTGCCATGCTACAAGAGGCGCTCTAGCCGAATGAGCCATCTCTCTGGCCCACTTTTATCCGGATTCTGAAGAGCAAGCTTTCTGCCCCCAGTTCACTGTTTAGACTCCCATTTCCTTTTATCTGTATGTGTTGGGCTGGGAAAGAGAGGGGAGAAAGAGAACATGCAGAAAACAGATGTGAAAATAAATATTTATCAACAAAAGCTTGGCAAACCTTGATCAGTATTTCTCCGTTGCACCATGTTGTCCTGATTTCCCCGAACCCCAAGATATTTATAGCTAGAGAAGACAAAACCATTTTATTTATAACTTCTCCACCAAGCTAGGCAGTATCTGTGGGGAATTCCAGCGCTTCCCCCATAATCAGAATTTCTGCCAGGGAAGGGAAGAGGAGGTAAGTGGGGGTTTTTGTTGAATGTAACGACCTCCCCCCCCCCACGCCTGTGTTCCTCTCACTGGACCCAAAGGAGTCACCCCAAGAGTCTCCTCTTGGGAAAAAGAAAATACTGAAGCCTGGGGACAGCCAAAAGAAAATTGTCTCCATGAAAAAGAGTTACAGCTCATGGGGGCCATGCAGGAGAGACTTGGAGAGGAGACCAGATGGACCACACCTTGGCCAGACTGCTTAGTTATGCTCATCTCCTGCTTTCTACAGAAACCTTTTCTTCCTGTCAGGACTCCAGAGATAGATCTGAGGAGAGGAGTCACTAGATCTTTCTGTCCCTTTCCCTCATGACGCTCCATTGACTAAGTCACCCTTTTCTGTCTTTCATTAGTAATTTGGCTTTTTCAGTTGGTATATTGAGGACAGGAAGCCGAACCTGGCTCATTGGGGCACAGGGTGTGACCCTAGGTTCTGTAACAGTTTGTCCTATCCGTGGACTTCCAGGAAGAATAAACAGCACCTGTATCAAAGGCGGCCACACACTGGCACAGGCCCAGCAGACACTGGAGACACTGTCTGTTTATCAGACTGCACATTGTCTTAACCAGGATGTGGTCGCCTTTGGAACAAGAGGTATGCAAATGAGTTTCCCAGGGACCCAACACCCTGCCCCCACACAGGAGACATATGCTAATGGAGGCTGTCCCAGGAACAGAGAAGAGCCACGGAAAGACTGTATGACGAAGTACCCAGAATTAACCAGATTAGACTTGCAGACCCTTTGGAGAAATACCTCACCAATAATGCAACTCTAAACTACTTACTCTTCCCAAAAGAAAACCATTTTAAAATTAGATAGTGTATTTTTTTAATTATTCAATTTTCTTGTCTTTCTTTTTTTAAAAATCTGATTCTAGTTTGTATATTCCCAGCACAGGGGAAGACAACAAGGCTTGAACATGCCCCTTCTTCTGTTGGGAAAATTACAACAAGGGGTTGGTTCATCAAGCCACTGGCTAGAGTACATTTCTCAGCCCTCCCTTATCGCCTCCATATAAAGGCTGTGTGACAGTACCTGGGACTGGATGCTAGGAGGGGATTAAATGAATGACTTCAGTGTAGTGGCCCAGAACACAACCTGGCCTCTATAAAGGACTGCTGATTTTAAATTATTAACATATTAACATAATAAAAGCACAAAAGATGGGAACAGGAAACAGAAACTGGACTGGCAGGCAGGGACCCACCCCAAAGCAGCGGTTCCCACTGTGTCTTTGTTTCTCTGGCCAGAATGCCAGAAGGGAGGTATGGTTTCCTATCCCCCCCCCCCAAGGCTGTACTTGCCAGTGGAGACTAGAACTTCAGCCTTCTGGTGGACAGATATAGAGATGATCTCTAGATTTTCATGG
The DNA here is from genome assembly GCA_004025045.1 of Sigmodon hispidus. Taxonomy (NCBI): domain Eukaryota; kingdom Metazoa; phylum Chordata; class Mammalia; order Rodentia; family Cricetidae; genus Sigmodon; species Sigmodon hispidus. The sequence continues at coordinate 32,801 of PVIH01000121.1, forward strand.
TAAAAAAATGACTAAAATGGGACTCCCCCAAATTTCTGATAACACAAAGAATGAGACCAAGGGACCACAGGGAAAGAATATAGGGCTATGGAAGTATCAACTATAGCACCCCATTGGCTAATTGTTTGATGAGTTACTTGTTTGTATAGACTTTGGGGTTAGACAGGGAAAAATCCCATCTGAGTAGTTGTTTTTTATGATAAGACTCTAATACTAAATTCATGGAGACTTGGGGAGACAGGCACACGAAGTGTCAGGTGTCAGCCAAGCAAACAGCCATTCTACAGTGGCCGTCATTTTCCTGTTTTGTTTTACACAGGCCTGTGTCTGGGTTCAAATTCCAGCTCGGCCACTCTGATGAGGCTGTGGGATGATGGGCAGATTGCTTAACCTTTCTGGATGTGATTTCCTCAACTGGGATCTTAACACCTAGGTCGGCTATGAGAATGAAATACAGCGCTCCCTGGGTCTTAGGCTGGCTTCTACTGGAGTATTGGAGCTAGCTCCCAGAGGGGAAGGCAGGACCTATGGCGGGTCATGAGCTAGTGGTATAGAAAATGACTTAATCAATAACCTATAAAGTGAGTAAAATATGGAAGACAGTAGGTCAAGGTGATCACAATACATTACCACTGCCATGTTTGGAGGGGTAATAGATATATTTCTCTTACTCAGTGAAGGGTCAGGCAGGGGGATATCAGCCATTTCCAGACTCAGCTTACCGTACACTCAAATATGACCAGTCATGGGCTTAGAGAGCCAACTCTCCTTCTCCTTTAACGGACATTCAATTTCTCACCCCTTGTCTAGGCTTTTTCTCTTTCTGTGTGAGACCATGAACTTGGGAGCCACTAGCTGAGGACAGCTTTGGTGACCACTGATTGTCCAACATCAACTTTCCTAAGTTAAGTTCACTAGGAGCAGAGAGAGAGAGACACAGTGGCTCTCCAAAAACCTCATCACCAGGCTGGAGTAGAGAGTATGCTGGGAATGGCAGCCATTATTCAACCTTCACAGTTATTGTATTTACTGTTCTATCTCAGCCTGCTACGCAGCAGTGGCGTGGTGGACCTGGGATCAGACTAGCACTTTGGCTGTAGAAACTGCACACTCTGACATGATCCCACACTCTGGTGGGACATGACTGTTTGCTTGGAACCTCCAGCTCACTCCTGTATGATTTGGAAAGCCTCCCCCTCCCCTCCAAACCCTACCTTCTCAGAGAATATCCAACAAGGAAAAAGGTACCATAAAGTCCAGTTCCACATTCCTGGCCACTACTGCAATGTTCTCAGCAGCAGCCCAAGTCCCTGCCTAAGCATTCCAGCTTTTAACCATATTGAGAACAAGCCCAGCGTCTGGTGGACATGTCATCACCCTCACCTACAGGCTATATAACTACCCTGCTTTCCTCCCTGCTTTAGTTTCCATCTGGGGCTGGAAGTTCCTTTGCTCAAATCAACTTGTTCTCATACTTTTTTACTTCCGCTTGATCTGGCTGGAGAAACCTACTATCCAGGTACAGAAAACCTATAAGCAATGTGCTCAATTATCTCAAAATCAGTTTTCCAAGTCAACAGATCACAGCTTTTACCTGGTCATTGAGTCCACTTTTCAGTCCTCCACAAGCCACCTTTAAATATTCTTTTTGATAATTACTATGAAAAAAAAAAATAAACCCAGCAATAAAAGCATCTCAGGAAAAATAACCAATCTCTATAGACTTTCTTCGCTGTTTATTCAGCTTGGTTTCAGGTTTTGAGACAGAGTCTGATGTAGACCAGGCTTGATTGATTTAGCCTTGTAGCCAAGGATGACCTCAAACTTCTGATTCTGTCTCCACCTCCCAAGGGCCAGGATTGCAGGTGTGCGTCATCATGCCTGCTTTATGCTGTGCTGAAGACTGAGCCCAGGTGTGGTGTCTGAACAGGAATGACCCCACAGGCTCATACATCTGAATGCTCAGTCATCAGACAGTGGCCCTACTTGAGAAGGAATGGGATGTGGCTTTATGTAGGTGGGTGTGGCCTTGCAGGAAGGATGTCACCACCAGTGGATTTGAGGTTTCAAAAGCCCATGCTGGTTCTAGAGTCAGTCCTTCCCTGCTGCCTGTGGATTACCTTAGGGCCATGTCTGCCTGCGCACTGCCATGCTCCATGATAATGGTCTAAACCTGTGAAACTTAGGCAAGCTCCAATTAAATGCTTTCTTTTATAAGAGTTGCCATGGAAATGGTGTCTCTTCACAGCAATAAGACAGTGGCCAAGACACCAGAGTTTTATTCTAGGCAAGCAGTTTACCATCTGGTCCACATCCCCAACCTTCAATATGTTTTATATTTAACCATCTCACCTGCTGCCTCCCCATTTTGCCCAGAAATGATGCTAAATATTTGCCTTAGCAAAAACAGAAGTATCAACATATGTGAAGACCATTCAGTATTTTCTGACATACTGCAATAGCAAGAGATAATGTAGTAAGGTTCCCTGTTATTACAGTCTGCTAACCCTTCCTCCGATTTGGATGTGACTTTTCTTTCACTGGCCTGTCTCTGCAACACAGCAAGTCTGTCTTGCTCAGTCTGTGAGTGGAGCCCTCGCGTGTCTGAGTTTAGTTTGCCTAAACACAAATCCTTTTACCGCCTAATAGCTGGTTTGGGCCTCGAAAAGTCATTGCAATTCTTTGTGCCTTGATTCTGTCAACAACAAAATATGGATAATAATAGTCCTGACCTCATAAGACTGTCTTAAAGATTAAAGCCCTAATCCATGAGAAGAGCTGCAGGCCAGGGCCTGAGGAATGGGGTTGCATTATGTTACTATGGTGATCATGACTGTAATTAAAAAGCATACTAACTTTAAACATATTTACATATTTACACATGCTTAACAGCATATGTAAACAAGCATGAGCACCTTATTCATCATTCTCAAGCAGAGGCAAACAAATATAGTAACATGATTAATCAGGAATATGGGCTATGGTTGAAACAGAGAATGGTAGTGTGGGGTGCTGGAGATATGACTCAGTTGGTAGAGTGCCTTCTTAGCATGAAGGTTTGATCGCCAGTACTATAAACACTATAGTGGCAGAAGTGACCATCACTCTAATACTCAGAAGATGGTGGCTAAGAGGATTAAAAGCAAGAGGATTAGGGATTCAAGGCTATTCTTTTCTGGATAGCAAACTGGAAGCTAGCCTGGGCTACATGATAACTTGGTTCAAATATGCACTGTTCCTGAGTAGAGAGAATGTCAATGTGGTTTGGCTGTACACAGAGAGGAAGAAAGGGGCCGAGAAGGAGAACTTTGGATGAAAAGCACAAACCATACAGAGGCCAAGAGACAATGCCAGTCTTACTTCATAAAGAAAGAGGTGCTTCTGTTGGGTCTTGAAAATATACATGATCTCATTTACATTTTAAAATAATCACTCAGCTGCCATGAAGATAGGCATCAGGGAGATAAATCTGGAAAGTCCTGTAGAAATCCAAACAAAACAAACAGAGCCAGCAGGCGCTCCTGTTAGGAAGGGTGGGGACAAGAAGGAGATGGAGCCAGGGCACATCCTAAAGATAAAATCAACAGGATGCAAGCAGCAGTACAGGTAACTGCAGGAAACACTTAGTGAAGGAAAGGGGTTGGATGACATCATGCTTTAATACTAGCTCTACATCCATCTCTGACTGAAAGTACAAATTATCTACCAAAGTGTCGGTTTTCAAATGAACATAGAAAGGGCCAGAACCAAAGGACAGCCTGATCAGCATGGAAGAACCAGAGGACATCGTGGCTCAGGATGGTCCTTGACTTGCAGAGGCTCACACTCTCATGGACCATTCTTATCTCTTTAGCACTAAGTCACATGGCTTGAAGAAATACGGGCAATAGGCTAGGCCTGTGAACTTAGGGCCCCAGAAAAACTTTGGACCCTTTGGAGGACCCAAAAGACCTAGGAATGCTAATAAGACACAGAGACCTGATACCAGGAGAGACAGAGACCTCAAACATGCACAGCTCTCAACACAAGGCCAGAACATAGGAGAACACAGACAGAGGCCACAGAGGCCACAGAGGTCATGAAGGAGAACATGACTGGTCCCCAGTTGACAAGTCAGCCAACTCATAGAGCACAGTCAGTCTGAGCCATGCCAGGAGAAGAGGTCTGACCTAGGAAGGCAATTCAAAAGCCATTGGGATGTCAGGACTGAACCCAGAGTGTAGCTCCTGGCCTGCCTACCCCGGTAATGGCTTTTGTTAAAAATTGACCTTAGAGGGTTTTGTTGTTGTTTAGAAAAAAAAAATGCATGAACAGTAAGTTTTTATCAGTAGTGCTTTTTCTTTGTCCATATAATTTATAATTATTACACCTAACATCACCCAAAATGTTGGTTACAGTGTTATTGTTGAACAAGCAAAATTATTAAACAAAACAAATAGGAAGCTTTGTGAGAATGGTTCCAGTCCTTGAGCTGGGGATGCAGAGCACCAGCATTAGAAAGAGAAAAAGGGGGGGGGGGAGAACGAAGAAGGAACAGGAAGGGAAGGAAGTAAACAAAGGGAGGAAAACAAATCATGGTGAGATTACACCTGCCTTGATGCACAAAATAGTTATATCACAATCTACAGCACACAGACCATTGGAAGATACACACAGAGGGCCAGAAAACCTGTAAAAGGGAGTGTGTGAAAAGCCACTGCGGGGCTGAAGAGATGGCTCAGCAGTTGAAGAGATGGCTCAGCAGTTGAAGAGATGGCTCAGCAGTTGAGAGCACTAACTGTTCTTGGGGAGGACCTGAGTTCGATTCCCAGCACCCACATGGCAGCTAACAACTGTCTGTCATTGCAAGATCTGACACCCTTACACAGTTATACATGCAGGCAAAACATCAATTCACATAAAATAAAAATAAATATTTTTTTTTAAAAAAAGTCACTGGGTAAAAGAGAATCAAATCTTTGCAAGTCGTCCTGTGACCTCCATATGCACAATATGGCACATCTGCTTCCTGCCACATACACATACACGATGCCCCCCCCCACAAACCACAATAAATAAGTAAATAAATATTTTTAAAAGTAAAAATCAACTGGCCAAACATTATCTAAAATTCTGGTGAACAAATGCTGAGTGAAATCTGGGTTTTTGTATAGTTGATGAACTTGAAATGTAAAGGCCTGTAGAGCTTGTCACACCTGCTCCACAGGAATTTATGGTGTGTTTATAAAATGCTGATCATAAATCAAGCCAAAAAGAAACTAGAAGTAACACAAGACACATTACTGGCTTTGAGCCCAATGTTATTAAACTATAATTAGAGCTGGGGAGATGGCTCATTTGGTGAAGACCTGAGTCTAATTCCTAGATTCTGGGGCTTGCTGGTCAGATAGTCTGGCCTACATGGCAACTTTCAAGCCAGTGAGAGACCCCATTTAAAACACAAGGCACCTGGAGAATGACATCTGGGCCTACACACATACAGAGAGGGAGAGAGAGACAGAGACACAGAGACATAAAGAGAGACACAGACACAGAGAATTATAATTAAAGAATAAAAGGAACTTGAAACTCAGCCTGGTGTAAACCAGCATCTAGAGAGTCCCCTAGTTTTTTCCTTGCTCTTTTTTTTTTTTGCCATTCCTTGTAATCCATTTTCACTCCTTTGTGAGCACCAACCCACATATCATATCTCTACTAGGGACTCACAACCACCACACTTGCCCAGAACTCAGAAGCCCTACAGCCACCACAATTGCCTCGGACCCAGAGTAGGCAACAGTAACCAAGGAATGGAATACCTACCCAATAAAGGCAAGACCAGATATCTACACCAAGAAATACTTTTAGTATCATAACTCCAGATGCCCAGATCCCAACCCCAAACATAAACAACCAAGACAATATGCTTTCTATCTGGCCACCATGGATTAAATAAAACTGGGTATCAACAACAAAAACAGCAGAAAGTCTTCAAACTCATGGATATGGAACAACTCACTGTTGAATAAAAATTGGGTTAAGACCGAAATTTAAATCTTTCTGGAAGTGAATAAAAAATAAAAACACAACAATTCTAAAACTATAGGACACCGTGAAGGCAATTCTAAGAGACGAGTTCATGGCACTAAGTGTCTACATCAAAAGATTTGAATGACCTTATTTTAGTAACTTAGGCACATACCTGAAGACTCTAAAAAAACAAGAGTAATGTCCCAAAAGGGAAGAAATAACCAAACTCATGGCTGAAATGAATGAAATAGAAACAAAACACATACAAACACACACACACACACACACACACACACACACACAAATCAATGAAACAAAAAATTGGTTCTTTGAGAAAAATCAACATGATTGACAAACTTTTAGCCAAATTAATCAAAATGCAGAGAAGAAAAATCCAAACTGATAAAGTCTGAGATCAAAAGGGAGCCATTACAACAGACATTGCAGCAGAGACATTCACAGAATTCTGTTTCACATAGCCTGAGGTTTCCTCTCAGTCTCCACTATCGCCAATAGACAGTTCATTCAGACAAAGTAGCTCTGACCACTCTCTCTACAGGTTTCCTTTTCCAGTGCACACAACAATGAATGTTCTGGGAAAAACAATAATAAAGAGTATAATGACACACCTAGAGGTCAGCAGCAGGGATTGGAAGGAACTTTGTATTGCCAGTTTAGATGATGTAAACCATAGAGCTTCCCCATAACACACCTAAAGGCAACTCTCCAGCCTGACATCAAATAAGCTTTTGACTGTGCCCTAACTTCCATCCCAATCAAACCAACAAAGGGTTAACAGATGAAGCCTTCATCTTAGGGAGTTCACCTGTGTCCCTTGTAAAAGAATTGTCCCAGATGGACTTATTGACTGTTTGCAACTTCTCACAGAGGCCTGGCGAGGGTTACGAGACCCTCCCTCACCTGGGTATCCAGGTGCTCTCTTCCACATGCTGTATGCAATTCTGCCTTAATTTCACGTGACCTGGGAAAGGGTCTAGAGTACATAGGTTAGGGAAACTGGGGTGAGAAGTCCATCTATATGGCTACAGGAAAAGCCCTTATTCCTGCTGGGTAGGATTTCCCAGGTATACAGCTTCTAGGGGAAGAAGCACCCACATTCCTGTAAGTAATCCCTCATCTATGCTCTATGAAAATGTCCAATAAACGCACAGGTCCCCCAGAGTGAACTCTGGTAGAATCTTGCTTTCATTTATCACTGAAATATGGGGTGGGGGGGAGATGTTGTATGTTGTTTACATCTCCCTCTGGAAATTTTAGCTCAACATACAAAGCATCCAGAGCTCTATGGCCTGCAAGTTCAAAGTTAAGGTGAGTAATATATATTTTCTCACAAAACTTCTTAGCCCCAAAACAGTTTCACTCACAATATTCTTGAATTAAAAAAAAAATCAAAATGCTGATTCTCTGAGGTTCTGATGAGGCTTTCTTTCTCCTTGGTGCACAACGAGAATGGGAATGATTCTCTCTCTTCCTCCAGAAATGCTGAGAAATGACAGAATTCTGAGTTTCAGAATCTGAGTTCAGACCTCCAAACTCAAGGGGTAAAACTGGGCCCAGAGCACACAACCAGCTACAGACCAAAACTGAATTAGAACTCTGGACTTCTGCCTGCATCAAAACTTCCCTCACCCTGTGTTGTAGTCAGATTTTCTTCCTTATTGGATCCACCTACCTATGTGTTCTTGGTGAAGACACACTAAGAAAACTTTGATATATTTTCTTTTTGGTGGCAGGGGTTAAGCTCTGGACCACCAAGCCCAATACTGACAAAAGGTCCCATCACCCTTGATCATCTGGTAAGGACTACAGGATCAATGGCTACTCTGAGAACCATCTCCTGCTTAACTAAGCTAAGAAGAGCTAAGGCCATTTGTCTGGAAAGGCACTGGGTTCTTTATTTGATGGCCTCCCCCGGCCCCTCGGCTCCCTAAAGTATGTGGTAAGGACAAGACACAGGATGCCTTCCATATAATGACTGTGGTTGGTCTGAAATAGGAAGAACATGAGCTGTACCATCTTGATGTCGGGCTAATTTTAGCTCCCTGATTTCTTTTTAAGTTTGCCTAGCCCAACTGGGCACATCGGGGTTTAGTCTAAGAAGTTTTAAAAATAGAAATTACAAAACCACAGACTTGAACCAAAATTGTTCGGACGATGGTAGGAAGTGATTGAGATGCTCTCGGTGATGTTGCCAAAAAGAGGCCTCTCTCAGTGCAGTGGCAGCTGGCAAGCCACAGGGATGAATGGATTCGGTCACAAGAATGAAGGCAACAATGGACCCTGTGTGGTGGCTTGGCCTTGGTTATGGGAGCAGCAATAGCTTCCCATCATTGCTCATCAACAGTGGCTGTGTGTTGCATGTTGGGGACAGGTGTGGTGAAAGTTTCTCACCAGCTTGTCACCTCTGCCTTCTCTTCCATCTGGCTTTCAAAGCAAGAAGAGTGTCTAACCACCACTGTTCACAATCCGCAGGACAGCTACCAAGGGCAGCTTAAGATGCCAGCCTGCTATTTCTCTTCAAATCTAGGTTTCAATCTTGGTTAATGTTTGCCCAGAAATATGTAATTGTGGACTTCCTCCTCATAAACCCTTCCAGCACAGACTACTAGGCAAGCTCGCTGTTATTATCTCTCTGCCTGGGGCTAAAGCAGGGTGTGCCTTCCTGGTCATAGCCAAGCCCCTGCAAGGAGGTCTGTGTGATTGGTGGAAACCAAGAAAAATGGCCAACTTGCCTGATTCCCAGAATGTCATGATTCTTCTTCAAATAAACAAATTTCACCCAGCTCCTGGCCTACAAAGCCACCATTGCCTGTTTGTGGGGAGAGTACCTCATTTGCCAAGTTGGTGGTTGTGACTCAGGAGTGTCTGCTCAGTCTCCCTCACATATATAACTCTCTGGCAAAGGTTTTCCTCCATGGTGAGGCTCTCCCTGCCACCCTAGAATGGGAGTCATACAATACAGTTAGAGCTCACTGCAAACTCTTTGGCTGTCTGCCCCTCTTTCTGCTACCTCGTGGATTTGATGATGCTCTTCACATTTGTGCTCTTGGCTAAAGGAACTTTCTTACAGATCACCTACATTCTCAGTGCTCAGTGTTCATCTCCAGTCTACAGCAAACTTGAAGAATCTATGGTAAAGTATATTTGCGTATCACAGTCTCCTTTTGCAACGTACACATCTATGAGTTTTGATGAATGAATACAGGCACATAGCTTTTTATATCACAATTTTTGAGCCAAATCTGAAGCAAGTTTTAATTAAATTCTGGTCAGGAAGATGGACTCTGGCCAGTTCCACTTGTGGGATCCCAGGAAATAGATATGAGTCAGTCACATTTTTTAGGGGCTTAAACCCACAGGGCTACCATATTTCCCATCAGGTCCAACTAGGGGCAAACATATCCTGATGTATCTTCTGCCTACATACCTCCTGCCTATATCTGATCAAACATATCCTGTGCAAACAAAATTGTTTAAGAGAACAACAAAAGAAAATGTGAATGTTGGGGACAACAGCCCCCAACATTCCAGGAAGTTATCTGTCCTTGGGCAAGTGGGGCTTACAGGTTAACTTTGGCTCTTGCAAGCCATCAACCCACATTCACGACAGAGAATGGTTTCAGTTCCAAGTTGTACCCATTTTTCTGGAGTCAACTACTCCCCTCACCACAACATTGGGCAAACTGTTTTCCGTTCCCACAGCTCTTTCTGCATTCATGGATTGATGCAATACAATCTTTGGAAGGTGGCTTCTTTCACTTAACACAATGTGCTTGAGACCCCTCAGTGGTATTTTCATAACACCATTTATTCTTCATGGTTGGGCTCTTTTATATTTGGATTATTTCCAGTTTGGGGCAACACTGAAGAAACATCTCTAAACCATCATCCCATTCTGCTCTATGTGAAAGCAAATTTTAAATGATCAGTTATTGGAAAAGATGTGTGTCTCTGCAAGGACCAAGCTGACAAGTTTTCTGCTTGTCAGTAAACACCTTCCCATGCCTCACCCCAGTTTCTACCACAAGTTCTTTAAAGAGTCCCGATTAATGTGACCTGAAAGCCTTCTTCCTGAGGAATAGCTCTCATGGTACTAGAAAGCATCATGCAGGCTTCCAAGAGAGAGAAGCAAACAATAGTCCTACCCAGCTATGACAGAATATGAACCACAAACAGCCAACATGACACAATAACCGTCAGGGTGCAGTAGTGGCATGCATACCTTGGATGCAACCAACAGCTCCCTAATTAGACCTAAAAACTGCTGAACAAGAGGAAAATCATGTCTAGTATTAGAAACCTAGAAGAAACTACAGCCAACACTTTCTTAAACCAGCATAATCCATAACTACACTTCCAATATATATCTCTATGCCCATATAGGTATACTTCTAACCCCTCATTAAATCTTTCTTTGTACATAGACTATTACAGAAAAGCACAACTTATCAAAATGAAAAGAACAAGAGATTGTGTGGTGTCCAGTATCAAATGATACACTAACAACACAACCCTGCACCTAAGGCTCAGGTTAATTGTAGAACAAGCAGCAGAAAGACTGTGAGAGCCAAAGTAACAGGAAGTGTACTGTATCTCCTAGAAATGTCAGGAAGGATACACTATGAAGTCTCATCAGTATGGCTGCCTAAACAAGACTTGGACGGCACATCCAACAACGGACTGCTAAGCTGAAGAAATTTCATCCCTAAATAAAAAATTATGGGCAATGGGAAGAGTGAAGAAATAGTCTTCTCCTGGAGAGAAACCCTTAACTGGTTCCTCTGAGGGGTCAGCCTGAGATCATATACATACAGATAACATTATATGAACTGTGCAGGTTGTATTTATATATTTAGATAGATAGATAGATAGATAGATGACAATTAAAGAGGAAGATCATAAATTTGAGAGAAACAAGAAGGGGGGTTCATTGAAGAAATTTGAGGAAAACAGGGAAGAGGAGAAATGATGCAATCAAAGGATATAATTATAATTTCATAAACTATAATTAAAAACCCAGAGCCAGATATTGGGGAAAAGCTGAAAGATCAGAGAACCAGAGAAACAAGCCACAGCCATTTCTCACCCAGCCACTCCTCAGATTGAAAGGGGAAGATCCTGACCCCAGGAATCCTCAGACTGAATGCCTCTGAGTCCTCAGCAGGCAAAGCCCCTGAGTTTCTGTCTCCTCCAGTCTTCTTTTTCTTTCTTGCCCAGCTATCTCACTTCCTGGTTCAAATTTCCTAGTGCTGGGAATAAAGGCATGTGTTTCCCAAGTACTGGGAGCAGAATCAAGGGATCCCAAGAGCTGGGATTAAAGGTGTGGCCACCACTACTTAGCTGTTTGTCTTTGAACTCACACAGATCCAAATAGATCTTTGCCTTTGTCTCCCAAGTTCTAGAATTAAAAGTGTGAGTTACCACTCGCTGACCTTCCTGGCTAACTCTCTGGCTGGCTCTGTCTTCTGATCTTCAGGCCAACTTTTTATACTCCGTATATCACTGTTGTAGAAAGTTTCCCGGCCCATTTGGGCCAGAGGTTCGGACCTTGCCCATGGTGGCTTTTGTCCCCCAAAGAAATGAATCAGACACTTATATTAGCTTCATACTGTTTGGCCTATGTTTCAGGCACATTACTAGCTAGCTCTTTCATCTTAATTCAACCCATTTCTAGTAATCTACTTGCCATGTGGCCCGGCCCATGACTCACCTGGATTCCTTACATGGCTCTTCTTCAGGGGTCAGATGGAGACTAGCTAACTCCACCCTCCTTCTACCTGCCTGTCCTCTGATCCTCCACCCACTTCTACGGTGCTCCACATAGGCCAAAACAGCTCTTTTATTTACAGCATACAGAGAACATTCCACCACATATCACCACTGTAGCACTATGGTATCCTACATCCTTGGACTCCCCTGCAATATAGAAGCTCTGCTCTCCCTCTCTTCCACTCCCCTCTTTCTCTTAAGCTTCTACCTCTAAATCTATAAGTTTCACTGTAAAACTCACCCTCTGTGGTCCATGAATGTCCAACATCACAAAATAAGAACCCAAAGCCCACTGACTTTGTGTGCTTGTTAGCATCTAGAACCCTAACTTCTGAACCAAGTCCACCGATGAGCTGAGAAAGGCCTCACCACTCTCAAAGACTCTAATATTTCCATATCAGTAACTTCAGTTATAACCATTTTACAATAACGCTTTATTGATTTTTATCAACTTACAAACATGTTTTAGCTAGGCCTGGTGAGTAATACACAGGTATAATCTCAATATTTAAACAGTACAGACAGGAGGTTTACAAGTTCTAGGCCAGCCTGGGCTATAGCAGAGTACTTTAAAACAAGACCAACAAAAATGTTTTGGCTGCTCATTCTGGTGATGGGAAATGCTCAAATGAAGAATAAAACCAAAGACCGGAGAAGCTTAAGAAAGTTCCTTAAAGCAGAAAGGTAAATAGACACCACGTTTTCATCCACACACAGGAAACAGAAGGAGGGAACAAGATGTGAAATAAGGTTATATATCCCCAAAGCCTACTCCTAGTGATTTATTTCCTCTAGGAAGATTCCACCCGCTAAGGGTGCTCCAGCCTTCCCAAACATCAGGGATCAAATATTCAGAAATGTGAGTCCATGGGGACATTTCTCATTGAAACTACCACACACAGCCTAGTAAAGAGTCTCTAGGCCCTGGCTGGGGCCCTTGCATCTCTCCCCTTCTTGAAATGACCTTGAGGTAATTAGGTTTTTGTTCTGCCATGGACTTCACCATAATCTCCTAGTCCCAAGTGCTATAATGGGGCTGACCAATCATGGTCTGAAGTTTCCAAAACTGTGAGCCAAAATTAAGTACTAGTTTGTTTCTAGTAGGTTGTCACAGTGACTGGGATCTGACTAACACACTCAGTCTGTATGGTCATGTAACACCCAATCCCACATCTTCCTCATTGCTTCTATTAATTTATTGAATATGCAGCCAAGGGTCCAAGATGAATTTTCATTCATCAGTCTCATTATGACTATAGAGTTTCTGTTTTGGGTTATAGAATATAGGATGTGAAGGCACAAATTTCATGGTGTTTTATGTGACCCACACTTTCAAGATCATCAGAAACTAGACCTGAATCAGCACATTACCCTTTCTCCTTCTTCTCCTCTTCCTCCTCCTCTTCTGCTTCCTCCTCCTCCGCCTCCTCTTCTTCTGTTTTCTATTTAATGGGCATTGGGTGTCAGGTCCCCTAGAATTGAAATTACACACAGTTATGAGCTGCCATGTGGGTCCTGGGAATTGAACCCAGGTCCTCTGGAAGAGCGGTTGGTGCTCTTACCTACTGAGCCACCTCTCCAGCCTCCACATCACCTTTCTTCTGATGAGAATTGTTTGCTGTCTAACTTTTCCTCAGTTGCCTCACCATCACCTAATTCACATCTGTCTCAAGCTTGGTGGTACAGCGTTTAGCACAAATATCCAAAGTGTTAATATAACCCATGAAGTTTTGGGTCACCATTAAATAACCCAAGTTTCATTATCATGCTGAAGTATTCCTCCTCCTGGGTCATGTAGGCTGTGCTTCTCTGCCTGGATACACAGCAGCAGAAGCCTTGGGGTATGTGATGCAGCTGGGCAGAACCATCCTATTAGGCTAGTAGCCACAGGGGAAGTAGCAATGAATAGTAAGTTTAGAAACAGAATGCCGTGATGTATGCGTGAAGACAAGGCTGCTGGAGGGTGCAGAAGAGAACAGCTTCTTGCTGCAAAGGGAAGACACCTGGAGGTCATTTTTTAAACATCTGATCAGCAGTGTAGCACCTTGGGAATAAGAACTGTGTGGATGCCTCAGTTAATTCTGCAACTATTTTTGATAAAAATTAAGAAAAAAATCTTTCTGAGGACTTTATATGTATGTCTATATGTGTACGTGTGTGTACGTGTGTGTGTGTGTGTGTGTGTGTGTGTGTGTAACACATTTGGAGGCCAGGTTGTCACCAGGTGTCTTCTTCAATCACTATCCACTGTATATTTTTGAGGCAGAACCTCTCACTGAGCCTGGAGCTCACCAATTTGGCTGGGTTGGTTGACCTTTGTCTCTGTCTCCCCTATGCTAAGGTGAGAGGTGTGTCCCTCCATACCTGGCCTTTCATGTGCTGCTGAGGATCATACTCAGGGTGTCATGCTTGGAAAGCAAGCAGTATAGCAAGGCCATCTCACCCTCTCTCTGTGAAAACTCCAGGAAGACAAAAGTAAGCAAGTGGAGTGCAGCATATGTTGCTGGGGCCCTGAATTCTGTCACCTTAATCCTGACTGGACTTCCATTGCCAGGGCCCTGCCTGAACCCACTGTGCACTGTGAACTACCCAGAAACTCCTGGGAATAAGCAGTCTCTGCCTACAGATGTTGAGTCCCCTCAATTCATTGCTTTGGGAGGACTCTGAGATCCCAGAGGACCAAACTACTGTTACCCAGCATGGTCATGGCTCAGTAGACACTCATCCACAACTACACCACCACCCCCTAACACCCTAAATTCTTCCTGCCTGTCTCTGTCTCAAGCTGTGCCCACCAGTGTCTCCCAAAGATATTCCTCAAGGACACCAGCTAGAATCCCATCAGAGCCAGTGTCCAGACTTTAGTAACTCAGATCTTTGGTACTAATGAGCCTTGTGGCCTCAGACATGTCCCTTGAAGTCTGAGCCTTAGTGTCTTCATCTACACAATGAAAATGATAAGATCTATGCTGCAGTGTACTGCAAAAGGACTTGTGTATAAAACCCAGTACAAATGGAAACTCACCTCTGGTTCCTACCATTAGTAACAGGCATATAGAAGCATCCGTGTTGAGACCAGGGCTGCTCCTGCTGGCACCATTTGGGATCTTGCTGAAAGAGCAAGTCCTAAAATTCAGAATCTGGCACAGGGCCTAAGATCCTGCTGTCCTAACAAACTCCCACAAAAACAAACAAACAAACAAAAATAAAAAACAAAAAAACTTAATGCTGCTTGATGTCAAATCATCATCTGGGCAGCAATGATATTCTGAGTCATATGCCAGAGGAAAAGACAAATCTTTGATGTAATCACTTGAAGGTTGGTTTTTATGTGATATGGAACCTCCACACATGCATATGGTGTACTCATGTGCACGCACGCGCAAACACGCAAACACACACACACACACACACACCCCTTCAGATGATTTAGATCACCAGTTGTTCCTTTGCCTATGTGAATATCTCACACTTTGAGAACAATCTCAGCTTCTGTTCTGGTACCAATTCCTCTCTGCTTATCTATTTCCAATTTACCTCCAAACTTTGTGGTTTAGAGCAGCAGCATTTCATCCCTCACAGTTCCAACCATCACAAAAGCAGAATTCAGCTAGGAACTCCTCTGTTCCATATGCATCGTGCAGGCGATCTGTTTAGTAGTACACTGGTGTCTGAGCTTGTATAAAGGCCTCAGAACAGTTCACTTCTAGGTCATGCACCTTGGTGGAAATGGCCAGGAGGCTGAAGTCAGCATGAACCATTCAGGACATTGGTCTGAGATCTGTGTGGGAAGATGGTCTCTGCTTCCCACACTAGGACATGTACTACAATGATTAGAGGCTACCAGGCCTATAGGGAAAACATCATCTTGGAAGTCACATGGTATTGTTTCTTACCTTTCAAAGCAGTAATAAACAACCCCAGACCACGACAAGAGGAAAAACCTGGTTCCTCAATAAACATTTAAAACAGTGCCAGCCAAGGTACCAGCCATGTCTTTGGCCATAATAGCAGTTATTTCTACCACGTGAAACACAGGCTCACTCCTGAGACCCCACCTACCAGACTATGAGTTCAGACCACTCATGAATGGTAGACAAACTTTAAATCCTGTTTCTGTGAAACCAGTTGGAAGTTAGAGCATTTGGCTGTTAAGTCAAACTGAGAACTGTGTTTTATGGGAAAATAGGCTAGTTAAGAGCTTTTTGTTTTGAAGGAATGCTTTCAATGCACTTCATAAGCAAGTCTCTTGTTTCTCTTATTAACAGATGTACAAGAAGGATCCACTAGTGAGATGTGTCATGCTGTATCACAAGGCTATAAGGTGGAACTATAGCTATGATCTCCATGAGCATCTGTCTTCATCCCCACCAGTCCCTAGGACATGGCCAGCTTAAGATCTGGGATACAGACATCCTCTCTCACACCTGGATGGAGAGGACCAGGTCAGGTCTAGTAAAGTAGTGTCAAATCAATCCCCAGCCTTCCAAGGACTCTTCGACTGAATTTGTCTTGTCCTGTATCTGTGAATTTCGCTGTAGAATTTCTTGATAAATAATCCACTCCTCAGTAATTCATGAAATTTCTGTAATGCCTTGGTCCAGACCTCTGAGATGGATCCCTCACCAGCGGCCCTGTCTGAGCATTGCGTTGTTAAAGTTGACCAGTGTTTTAAGTCAAGATGGAAAACACAAGAAACACGCACACAGCTGTATCAGTAATGACAGTACATCACACACAAAGCCCTGGGAACTAAAGTGGGATGACAGGCAAGGCTTACAGGCAGCTCCCAGAGCAGAAAGATAATGTCGCTCTCTGGTACAGAAAGAGTCTGCATCATTTCTGGCATAGAATTTGGAAACACTCCTGGGCCTTGGGATGCTCATACACTAAACATGTAGACAAAAAAAATCCATCAACTGTGACAGCAACTGGCCATCTTTCATATACAAATCTCATCCCATAAGTACAGCCTTCGTGGTGCCAGAATAATCCATCATGTTGTTTTATTTGGTATTTTAATGCAAAACAGGGCCCTGAAAAATCTATCCAGTCGTTGTGTTTGCCAGGCCTTTGACAGAGAGACTCCGTGGCTGTTTTGTTTGTATTTCTTCTGAGGAGGCCTTGGTTAAGCATGAACTTCTTTGTTTACATTTCTTTTATCATTATAAACGCGGGAAAAAATTAAAACCTCTTGACATCATAAAGTGTGAACAGAGTCTATACAAGTGAAAATCAGGTTAAATCAGATTTTAACTTAAATTAATCAAAGGGAAACTGCCATATACTGTCCAAGGCAGTTTTATTTCCCAATGATTTTGTTATTTCCAAACTTTTTTTTTTCATCTATTTGCTTATTTATTAGAGTGTGCACATGTAAAGTCAGAGCACACCTTATAGGCGTCACCCTCTCCTTGGCAGGAAGTGGCCCCAAGGATGGAATTCAGCCCATCAGACTGGGCTGGGCGGCAAGCATCTCAGCTGACTGGGCCATCTCTCAAGCCCAAGCTCTAAATATTTTAAAGGATGCTAGTGCCCAGTGGAGAGCCCATCGCATGAAATACCAACGCCTATCCACATGGCCCTTAACCAGAGGCTCCGTGGGGATAGGCTGTCCTTGGAAATGTAACAAACCCAAATTCATAGAAGATGACTGAAATTAGCCATTAGCTGCTGAGATGGCACAAGAGGCCTCAACAATCAAAACCCAGGGTCTCCATGATGGTTCTGTCCAGGCTGGGTGATAGGTTCACCCTTAAGAACTGAGATAACACAAGACTCAGGACATTTTTGGACCCACTGGAATTCCCTGTAGAGATTATGAGAACATTCTCCTGAGCACCCTTTGCTAATAGTAAATCTTCGGCCTTCAGGGATGAAATCACAACCATGCACAGCCAACAGCATCTGAATGAGCTAATAAAGCTGTCTTTGGTTTAAAACCAGATGGAACTATTAATAAGAGAGATTGGAATTCTAGGAAATAGAGTCTAGCTGTAAGAAACATGCTCACAGAAAGGCAGTGGAGGAATCCTAGTCTCCCTAAAGGCTGTTTACCATAGAAAAGCTCTTTTTTAGCGAGGAGGTTAGCTAGAGAAGAGAAGCACATTTACTAATTTTTCTTTAAGGCAAGTTTATTACTTTTAAATGCCACCTTGGGTAGAACATGGTCTTATTTATATAGTATTTGAGCATGTAGGCTTTGTGTAGATGAAGCCATATATGAAATTTTTCAAGATCCAAATCACAAAATCATTTACATTTTAATTAAGCAGCTTAAAGTAACTTCTAGGGACAGGCAGAGTCAACTCAATTGTGCTTTACCCTCTCTGGCATGGGGCCAATCACACCGGGGCTCCCTCTGGGGTTGCTTAAAGGATGGGGTGACTTCATCTATGTAAAGCATTTTGACAATCTAGCACATAATAAAATCTTTCTAAGTGTTAGTGGCTATTAATCTTTATTAATATTTCCCTGTTCCTGGGTCTCCAAACCTTTAATGGCTTTCATGTGGCTTCATTTCGCACTCATCCACTTATGTGAAATGTAGGTTCATGTCACAGGGTGCGCACATGTTTCTGAGGTGTGGAAAGTCACTAAAAGGCTCCATGTTTATGCAAGACATTCTTATCTAGACAGATGAGCGTTTATGCAAATCAGCTGGTTTCTACAAAAAGGTTTTGACACACACTCACTAATTGCAGGATTGCTACATACTTCTGGTTTCAAGAAGAGAGCCCTATCTACCATTCAGCAAATATTTACAGCACGCTAACCATAGCCAAGGCAACACATTAGAAACTATGAAAACAGGGAAGGAAGAGGCATAAGCTCCCCCAGGAAGTTTGCCAGTTGAAGAAAGAGGGGCATGTGGGAAAGAGTCTGTTAGGTCTGCCAGCAGCATCCTTCGAAGAGGAAGCAGAGTGTGGAGAGGGCAGAGAAGCCCCCAAGGACCAGGTCACTGCACCAGCCCTTCCAGTGAAGATGGCTTTAAGCCTAGACTCCAGGAGGAGGGAGATTATGATAAATGGAGTGAGAAGGAAATGAACCAAGGAAAACAGAGGCATCTGATGGGAACTGCAAGGTATGCACTGAATTAGCCAGACAGCACTGAAACCTTTAATCCAAACACTCAGGAGGCAGAGGCAAGCAGATCTCTGTGAGTTCAAGGCCAGTCTGCTCTACAGAACAAGTTCCAGGACAGTTAGAGCTCCACAGAGAAACCCTGTCTCAAAAACAAAAAGCAAAAAGCAAAAAACAACCAACCAACCAACCAACTAAACAAACAAACAAAAGATATGCACTGAATAAAACAAGAGAGTGGAGAGTTGCCCACAGGAAAGAAGGTGAACTGAGATGGTTAAGAACAGGGGTTTTAAATGACAAATTAAGGGACCTCAGTTGTTCATCTGGGGAAAGGCTCGCTCAGATGAGTATGATAAGAAGCACACTGCTGTAATCCCAGAAGAAGGATTGCTGAGGCTGGGGGACCAGTCAGCCTAGCCAACTTGTAGGGTCTAGACCACAGAGTTACCCACTCTCAAAAATGAAAGAAGAGGGATGGTGTCCGAAGAATGTTATATCCTGACTCCCACACATATGCGCGCGCACACACACACACACACACACACACACACACACACACGCAATGAATCTCAACCCTGCAAGCTATTCTTGTGCCATGGTGGGAACAGACTTGGTCCCAAGCATAGCAACCAGTGCTCTACTACTGAACCAACATCCCCAACCCTCCCTTAGAAGTGATGAAACTGGACAGAGAATTTTGGTTTTGAAGATTTTATTTTTATTTTTAATTACATACATATGCCTGTGTTTGTGTGAAGGCTTATGCATGTGACTGCAGGTGCCCATGGGGTGCAGGAGACAGTGTTGAATCCCTAGAGCTAGAACTGTATACATGTGAGCTGCCTGATGTGAGTACTGGGAACAGAACTGGGATGCTCCTCAACAGTACATGTTCTTAACCACTGAGCAGAAGTTTATAAGTAAATAACAAAAGTAAATTAAATAAATAAATAAAAAAGCTTTATCACTCATGATATTGTATAAAACCCTGGTAGGTTTGGAGCCCGTGCTGTCACTGTGGTTGAATCACGCATAGATGGGGGTATCTATGACTCACTTAGGAGCTTTGAGGAGGTTACCTGTGTTTGCAGTGCTTTGGGGTCACACAGTCCCTCCCAAGACTGAGATAGCAGACATGGAATTCACACAACACAAACCTACCTGCCTTCTGTTTAGACCTCATGCTCTGGTGCTTCTTCCAAGCGGCTCTGACAACCCCAAAGACGTCTTTCTTCCATTCATACAGAGCCATGGAAATAGACTATTGCCTTATATATTACCAAAAGTAAAGTGGTTCTACTGGGTTTTTTTCTGACTGCATAAATAATTTGTGCTAATAATTTTTTACAATAGTAAAAAAAAAATTCACCACAGCAACATGTGAGGAAGGAAAGCCACTGGGAATCCCAACACTTCTGGAACAAGCCCATGAATATTTGAAGACTGTCTACTGAGTACTTATTGTGTATGCATTCATGTGTCTTTTAAGTAACTTTTATCATAGTATCACTAATGTGTTGATAACGTAAGTGTATTAGTCATTTAATTTTTCAACTTCCTCTTTTCCGTTTTTCCCATCCCACAGCCCTGCTCTCCTCATCTGACTGTATATACCATCCAGAATTACATGCTATTATACTAAACAAACACATAAATAAGCCTTTGGCTTAAAGATATAGCCTAGGGGTAGAGCACTTGACTACCCGTCCATGAAATCCTAGACTTAATCCCCAACAGATGAAAACTATGCATATATTATTATTATCATTATTAGATTTGGATTTATAAAAGTAGTCTCCAGTACTTGTGTTGCAATCACACTCTTTCCTAAAGCATGTTCACAGAGGAAACACCTCCAGGTTCAGTAACGTTCAAGGCATTTTCTTTACTCTTTCATAAAATAACAACAATCATTTACTGCATGTCTACTGTGTCAGGCAAACGGCCAGATGTGCTTGCTACCTGTACACTTGGAATTGCATTCCCACCAAAACACTATAAAAATCAGTTCACTCCTGTCATTTTATAGATGAGAACCAGAGTATTCACTGCATATGCAAATCAAATGCAGGAGTGAGGACTGAGGTCTCAGCTCAGTCAAGAGTTTGTCCTACAAACACACAGTCCAAGGCCAGTCTCCACAGCCCACAATTAAAAGGTCAGTTGGTGCCGGTGTCAATAATGGGATAGCACTCCTAAAATTATTGGTCATGGGTGAGCATGAGACAACCCCACTCCCAAATAATACAGGCTATTGCCAAAGCTCTTGCTGAAAGAAGCTATGTGGAATGCTGGGGGCTGGGGAGTGGTAATCAATAGTTTTATTCATTTGAGAATAAAACTTTCAACTACAAATGACCAGCATGGCAAGATATGCCCATTGGTGGCACAAATGTTTGGGGGGTAAGCAGCCACATTCTGATGGGATTTAAGGTCTGATCCATAGTAAATCTGTCCAAGAACCCATGGTTTTGTAATTCACAGGTCACAGAGACAAACCTACTATTATTTTGCTAAATGGACATAGTTTCAAACTGCCCTCTAAATTTACATCTCTGTACCATAGATTAGCGCAGTATTGAGACCTCATCAGAGTGTCTTTGTGCTTACCATGGACACTCAGAACTGATCAAAAAACAGAAAACAAACATCCATGGGGTGCTCAGTCACAAATAGGGAATTTTTAGCCCAAATTTGCTTCAGTCTACAGAATGCTGGGATTGCAGGCATAGGTCACTGAAGATGGTCCCTGAAGCTTTGTGTTTGTGTTGTTTGGACCAGGTCTCACTTTGTAGCTCAAGCTACCCTAGACATCACTGTGTAGACTAGGCTGACGTTAAACTCACAGAGATCCATCTGCCTCTGACAGCCAGATACTGGGATTAAATGCATACACTACCATATCTAGCTGAAAGTAAACATTAAAAAAAAAAAAAAAAAAAAAAAAGATTGCTGACTTAAGGTAAAACACTTACCTAGACTGTGTAAGGACCTGGATTTGATCTTGAAGTGGCTTAAAAGAATTGGAAGTTGAACAAAACTGACCTAATAAAAAGAAATTGAGGAGAGTAAATGTGACCCATTGAAAAGGCTGCTATCAGGAAAAGCAAAATCTGGGTAAACAGAAAAGGCAACTCTTGAGAAGGTCAAAGATTGTCAGGAGCCTAAGTCAACAGAACACCATCAAAGGCCCTCAGGAAGGCTGAGCAGGGAAAAGCCCCTGATCCCAAACCTGATGACCCAGGTTCAGTCCTGAGACCCTCATGAGGAGCAGAGGACAGACTCCTGAAAATTTCCCTCAGACTTCCACACACGCACTATAAGTACACACAAACACAATACATAAACAAATGTTCAACTAAAAATCAAAGAATACCCCCAAACTGACCATCCCTAGCCTCTAGGGCCTGACCTTTTTATCACATCCTTCCTCTGGGTTAGTCCTGGGTGGCCATCACAAGTTCTTGATAATGCTCAGTATTTAGAGAACTCAAGGTGTGATGTATATTGATGATCCATCACAGAATCACTCCAAGCCACCTGTGAACAAGAAAAGGAGCTATATCTGCAGAGACCGAGTGACTTGCCAGAGAGAGCTGCAGGATGGTGAAAAGGCAGGGATGATGAAGGTCCAGAGGCTAATTCCTTATCCTTGGCTAGTTCTAGCTCTGAGTCAGAACTAACAGTATGTGACTAATAGCTAAAACTGTTTTGGGATCTATTAACATAGCAGACCCCTGGATTCCACCAACCCAAGAGCTAAGAATATCTTTAGACAGCATCCTAGGCCAATAGCCAAGCTTTTCCCGTCTTGCTGTAACTGACCCTCTGATACACACCAAAGTATTTTAAACTTGCCCTTATTTATGACTTAATCTGTTCTGTAAAACTGTAAAACTTTATGAAACTGCTTCCATATTGGAACATTGTACTTGGGGGAGATAGAAATGTATTTCCACGGGCCTTAGTCAATTGCTATAGGCTCCAGAATAAGTCACATCTTCTCTTATTTCATCAATACAATCGAAGACAAAAGGAAAGTCCAGTTCACTATCTCTTGCCAGTTCTGAGACCCTGTAGCCAGGCTGGAGAAGGAGGCCAGCATGCAGACCCCCGTAGCTGCAGCATGCTTGCAGGATTGTTAGGGAAGGACAGCATCCACATCCAAATCTATCTCTCACTTACTCATCTGCACACTGAAGGTGTGCAGGAAAGCAAGCTTTTAATTTAACGTGTTTCATAAGCAAAACCTGTAGAAGTAATTCCATGCCTAACCTTTTAAAGTTTTTGTTTCTCTAGAGGGTAGATTCTTCTGACATACTGCCTGGTTTCCTTTCTTAATGGAGCGAGATTTATGTCTGAGATTAGAAAGCTGGCTTGGAAAAGTCATTTGAGTTTTAAAAGTTGTATGTTTTCTTAAATAATAGTAGATATGGCAATCTTGGAAGAAAGTGGGTATGCCTGGAATGCTAACACAGACATTGTAAGAACTTGCTATTTCCACCCACAGTTAATAATCCAGGTACTAAACATTTCAAAAAACCAAAGGAGGGGCCAGCCTGATAGCTCAGCAGGTAAAATGTTCAAAACTCAAGTACTTGAGTCGGGTCCCAGGAACCCACATTAAAGCCAAGACAGTTGGACGGAAGGACAGAGTGGGCAAAACTGAGTTGAAGGATTTAAATGACAACCCAGATGTGTGCCTTTAAGGCTAGGCTATCTGAGGGTCACTCCGAAAATAAAGAATAAGGCAGGGAGTGTTATAAAAGAAGAAATTGCTGAAAGAACTGTATCTGGGCAAGCTTGACCCTTCAGCTCAGCATCCACAGGTACAGGAGAAAAGTAACCCAGAGATCTTGCTTTATGCAACAGAGTAATGCCATGATTCAACTGTATTTTTCAACATATCAGGGAGACTTATTTTAAGTGAAACTATGAGGTCACACCTTGAGGGGATGACAGATGCCAAATGCCTGCTGGGTAGAGACCACAAAGGAGTATAGAAACTGTCCTATAAACTGTGTCTCTAAATGCATGAGAACTAGAGCTGTGACTCAGTAGTTCTGGGCTTTGTCTGCACAACTGGATGGTTGCAATACTTTCCATCAGTGGTGCTGTGAGGCTCAAGCCACATGGAAAACATTCCTAATACTTAGTTCTTCCTGTCCACCTGGTGGTCAGGATGGCTTTGAGATCTTCAGTTGGAAGAAAACAATCCAAAGAAACTAAGGAGGAAGAAATGGGGCAGAAGGTAGAAGCAGGAAGCTGGAGAAATGGCTCAGCTCTTCAAGAACTTGTTGCTCTTACCGAGTACCTAGGTTCAATTCCCAGCACCCACACAACACTAACAAGTGTCCATAATTACAGTTCCAGGGAATCAATTGCCCTCTTCTGATGTCCACGGACACCCACACAGTACACACACACACACACACACACACACACACACACACACACGCAAAACATCCATACACATAAAATAAAATAAATCATTTTTATTATTGTTATTATTATTAAGAGTCAGTATTGATTTTGCAGAACCACCTCAGCTGAAGAACCAAAAGGGGATTCACACCCTACAGTGGAAGTGTGACCTGAACAGGATTAGGCAGCCACACCTGCAGGGAGGAATATTTCTGCAGTGTGAATAATTGCCTCCAAATGCCTTCATTGTCTGAGGGTGTGGGTGTACACAAATGTGCACAAGCACAGTGGAGTCGAAACCCAGGGCATCCAACACCCTAAACACATCTCTGGCATCACTTTCTCCTTCTGAGTTGGTCTAATCAAGGCTTGCCCGATCAATATGGCTATTTCTGCCATTTGGCAAAGATAGAAAGTAGATTGTTTATGTCACTCTCCATGGTGTCCATCTGAGTTCTGTAGGTCAGTGACAGCAAACAGGGAGGAAGCATCAGTTGTTACAGCATGGCCATTTAAAAACTATTTTCCAAGATACCCAAATACAAGAACAAAAGCTGAACATCTGACCGCAGAAGTTCCTCTACCATCCAAACTTGACCATCTCACTGTAGCATGAGATATCTTCCACTATGTGCATGAAATGTTTGAAAGTACATTTATTTTTTAAAAGCCAACTGACTCCACAGTCCTTTTAATGCATTAGTGAAGTTTAAAATGCAATATTAAAAATTACATAAATATAAAAATACTTCTCCCTCAGAACTTGGATTTTCTGAACTTTCACATATCATTTCTGTCACACACTTGGATGACTTTTGGAGGAGGCAGGGAGGTCTCATAGAAGGACCAAATGTTGATCTCTTGACCAGCGTTTTACAGCCCCATGGACTAGGATGTGTGAAGAATAACAGAATCCCTGAGGTGCCATGGGGAGGGGCAGTTAACTCACAGCATATGGCACTTTCTCAAGATGAAACCTCAGAGTTTCTGGCCTCATGGAGATCACAAACTATTGTAGATTCTTCCAGTGCCTCAGAAGCAGATAAACCTATCAGTACTATCTCTAGAAAGATATAACTACAGTTAACCAGACCACCAACCATGAATACCAGCAGGAATCCACAGAAATGACATGCATGTTCCATTTTGACACCAGTATCTTCTTGAGATGCCCGGAGTCTCTTGTAAAGGGATATGTAATAACTAACCAGCTGTGAGTGGGGAACCATGCCATCCTTGAAGAGATCTGACTTGTAATGGCAATCTTTGTCCAAGAATCTAAATTGGCTCCTTTATCATGATGTGGGCTGACATTTAAGGGTGTGTGTGGATGTGTGTACATGTAGGCACATGGGAATGTATGTATAGAGACCAGAAGTAAATGCTCTGTCTTCAACAGCCCCTTGTCATTTTACTTTCCATGACAGTCACTCAGTCTGGATCAGCTGGGCTGGCTAGCCTGCAAATCCTGCAGATTTACCTGCACCTACTTCCTCAGAGCTGGAGTTATGTAACTGACCCCCTTTTCAACGTGGATGCTGGAAACCCAAACTCACTGTTGTCATGCTCATGAAGCAAGTTCTTCGTCAGCTGAGTCCTGAGCCATCTCCTTGGCTCAGAGGGAAGGAGAGCTTTGAAAAGGCTCTCTGCTTTTCATCTCCAAGGTTTGTCTACAGAGATAGCTAGGCACCAAGGATTTTGTTTTTGTTTTTAAATTATAACTAAAGACTACAGAGATATTTAAGACTCTTAATGCCTTCATACCACATTTTAAGAACAAATAACCAATTTGCTTCTATAAGTTGTTTTTAAAAACCAACTTAGTAAAGAAGAGTAAAGTTACACAAACTGTTAAGTGCATAATAAAAGTCATATAACCAAGAAACATTTTTAAAGCCTTAATGAGCTATTTTGGTATTGTATAGATATGCATTTAGATGGTTTCAGACACACTAACTTTTCAATAAAAATATTTAAATGACATTTTTCACTTACATGATTTTGTACTTTTTTTAAAAATGTGCTTGCTTATTTGTTTATAAATTTATTATGTACAGTGGTCTGTCTGCATGTATGCTTACATGCCAGAAGAGATCTCATTACAGATAGTTTTGAGTGACCATGTGGTTGCTGGGAATTGAACTCAGAACCTCTAGAAGAACAGCCAGTGCTCCTAACCTTTGAGTCATCTCTCCAGCCCATGGTTTTGTATTTTTAGATGCCGACAAATTCCTCTATAGGGGGTCCTTTTTACCCACTTTCCAACAGCTGCAGAAGGACTTTACAGTGTTACAGAAAAACATTACAATATTACAACAGGATGTTACAAAGTTACAGAAGGATATTATAATGGTAAATTGCTAGAACCGGTTGTCCAGATTGGAGGAAATTTACCATGTGAGAATTGTGTTGTAGAATTTAGTGTGGTGGAACTATTCCACATGTCCTTGTATGCCCCAGGGTTTGTTTTTTGTGGTCTTAGGATATCTGTGGTAGGGTAACTGAAAAAGTCACTGTCCTGGGGCTGGAGAGATGGCTCAGCGGTTAAGAGCACCATCTGCTCTTCCAGAGGACCCGGGTTCGACTCCCAGCACCCACATGGCAGCTAACAACTGTCTGTAGTTCCAGTTCCAGGCAAACACCAAGGCAAATAAATAATAAATAAATAAATAAATAAATAAATAAATAAAATAAAAAAGTTTTTTTTTAAAAAAAGTCACTGTCCTGTGTGGCAGGGCTCAAGATCTCAGTAGCCTAAAACTCTCCTTGATCAACTGCAGAAGATCTCTTTGAGCCCGGTCCTTCCCATGTCAAGACTGACTCATCCAGAGCCAGAGAAAACACAATTCATTTTAACACTGTTCCTGTTTGTCTCGTCCTGATACAAAGGCCACTGTCCTACTAAACACTTCTCTGAAGCAAGACACCACCATTACCCACCCCTTCATTTAACCAAGGTCCATCCCAATTACCATGATGTTCTAAGAGACAGGGTAGGTGCAGGATGGAGAGGAGCAGAGAAGAAATGACAACGCAGGCCCCCTAAGTGCTCTAAGAAGGGGAAACTGTAAGGCAGTAACTCGAGTCTAGCTTCTTCTGGTCCAGGCTCCCCATGGCTGGATGGGAGGAAAGAGGATGGTCTGGGAATGACCAAAGATGGAGAGGGCCAGTCATCTGCCAACGAAACAACTCTAGCCACCAGCACCCCAGCTACCGTCCTCCTCCTCTTCACAAGGGAAGACAGGGAGTAGGCCTTGGGCTTGTAGGCCTCTGTAGCCCAGTGAACCCACAGAGAAGTCCCTGCAAATTAATGGAAACTGCACTTTGAACTCAGGCTTTGGCAAGGAGCCCAGTCAAACAGAAATGTAGAAGTTCCTTTCCAGTGAGGCCCCTGCACAAGGCTGTCCCACAGACCGGCCAGAGCCGATGGCAACAGGCTGGAATGAGGTCACAGGAGCCAGGAAAACAAGCCATAACTAGCAGCATTTCCTACTACCTCTGATTTTTTTTTTTTTTTTGGCTTCTCCCTCATTTTGTTGGACTCGGGTCCGTCCCATGGAAGGAAACACTGCCACCATTTGCACAAAATACTTATTTGGTCCTGAACACAACTCTGCTGTGCCTTCCACCATTTTGAAGTGTCCAGCATTGGAGTGATGGGTGGGGGTGGGGGAGGGGCATCAGTAGCAAGGACAAGGCTGGGCCAGGCCAGCTGTTAAGCTAACTCCTAGAGCTCACAGAAAGATAAGCTTGAGAACTCTGTCACTGACAGGTACGTGCAGTTTTTCTGCTCACCAGATTCCCCCCACTGGCTGTGAAAATAAGTCAACAGCAATGACCATAAATCAACCACAATGACCATCACAAAACAGGCAGCCTCAGCAATACAGTCCCCAGACCTCTTCACGCTACTTCAGAAGAAGCAGATTCTGCTGTTATGTTTTTCACTAAGAACATACAATTTGGACAGACAAATCAACATTTTTTCTTGGGCATTACAAACCCAAGAGACCAAAGCCAGGCAGGTAAGACTAAGGGTTAGAAAACTGGAGTGACCAGCAGCAGGGCTGGCTCCTGGGAGAAAGCAACTTCCTCAGGGGTCCCAAGTCATTAACCTGTGCCTGGAGGGGAGAAGAGGGGAGGGGAGGGGAGGGAGAGCTGGCTGTTCAAAGTCTTTTCTGTCAGACCAAGCATTCTTTCAAGACTGACTAGGAACCCAGCAAGACCTTGGCAGCATTGACCTCTCTCAGCTACCCTGCAGTGATTTTTAACTGCTCTCTGACAAGGCTTTCTTGCCATATGTTTGCATTGCTTCATATACAAAGTGTGGCCAGGGAGGTGATCACTTCTGATAACTTTACAAAGAAAAATGCCCAGAGTGTGTCTTTTTAAGCTCCAGGTTTCCCCCTGGGGACACAATGTTTAATAGAATTGCTCCCTCAGTCCACAGCTTCCTCTTCTCTCCAGTCTCTGACCTGCAGCTCACCCCGTCCTATAATAATTAACCATCAATGAACAGCACACAATTTGTACGTGTCTGTGTTAATGGGGTGGAGGATGCCCATGTCTGTGTGTGCATGAATGTGAAGGGCACAGGTCAGCCTGGACTGTCATTCTTCGGGAGACTTCCAGATAGTTGTTGTAATACATGGTCTTTCATTGAGCTGGGACTCTAGGGAGCCACCTGGACCATCTGCCTCTCCCTCCTCAGCACTGAGATAACAAGTGCCCCACCACACCTACCTTTCTTTAATGGGCTGTGGGGTCCTGGGGCTCAAACTCAGCTACCCCTCCTCCCCCCTACAGAGTGAACATAAGTCCCGGTGCAGACCACTGCACACAGTGAACATCAGTCCCAGTGCAGACCACTGCACACAGTGAGCATCAGTCCCGGTGCAGACCACTGAACACAGTGAGCATCAGTGCCGGTGCAGTGAGCATCAGCCTGAGTGGGCCCACTGCACACAGTGAGCATCAGTTCCAGTGCAGACCACTGAACACAGTGAGCATCAGTGCCGGTG
The DNA here is from genome assembly GCA_004025045.1 of Sigmodon hispidus. Classification (NCBI taxonomy): domain Eukaryota; kingdom Metazoa; phylum Chordata; class Mammalia; order Rodentia; family Cricetidae; genus Sigmodon; species Sigmodon hispidus. The sequence continues at coordinate 62,131 of PVIH01000121.1, forward strand.
CAGTGAGCATCAGCCTGAGTGGGCCCACTGCACACAGTGAGCATCAGTCCCGGTGCAGACCAGTGCACACAGTGAGCATCAGTCCTGGTGCAGTGAGCATCAGCCCGAGTGGGCCCACTGCACACAGTGAACATCAGTCCCGGTGCAGTGAGCATCAGCCCGAGTGGGCCCACTGCACACAGTGAGCATCAGTCCTGGTGCAGACCACTGCACACAGTGAGCATCAGTCCTGGTACAGTGAGCATCAGCCCGAGTGGGCCCACTGCACACAGTGAACATCAGTCCTGGTGCAGACCACTGCACACAGTGAACATCAGTCCTGGTACAGTGAGCATCAGCCCGAGTGGGCCCACTGCACACAGTGAGCATCAGTCCCAGTGCAGACCACTGAACACAGTGAGCATCAGTGCCAGTGCAGTGAGCATCAGCCTGAGTGGGCCCACTGCACACAGTGAGCATCAGTCCTGGTGCAGACCACTGCACACAGTGAACATCAGTCCTGGTACAGTGAGCATCAGCCCAAATGGGCCCACTGCACACAGTGAGCATCAGTCCTGGTGCAGACCACTGCACACAGTGAACATCAGTCCTGGTGCAGACCACTGCACACAGTGAACATCAGCCCCAGTGGGCCCACTGCACACAGTGAGCATCAGTCCAGGTGCAATGCGCATCAGTCCAGGTGCAGACCACTGCACACAGTGAGCATCAGTCCCAGTGCAGACCACTGCACACAGTGAACATCAGCCCCAGTGGGCCCACTGCACACAGTGAGCATCAGTCCAGGTGCAATGCGCATCAGTCCAGGTGCAGACCACTGCACACAGTGAGCATCAGTTTCAGTATGATCCCTAATAAGTAAGCATGGTTGACCCCTAATCCATGACCATCTTTCCTTTTGTTTGTTTGTTTTTGAGATTGTTTTTGAGACAGGGTTTCTCTGTGTAGCCTTGGCTGCTCGAGAACTCACAGTATATGTAGACCACGTTGGCCTCCATCTCAGAGATCCACCTACCTCTGCTTCCCTCCCATGTGCTGAGATAAAACTCATGTACATAATGTCAACTAATGACATCACCTTCTCCTTTTGGCACTATTCCCAATTTCTCAGCTCAATTGCAGAACCTTCTCAAGCTCTTCCCTTCTGTCTGTGGTCCCCAATCTAGATTCTCATCCCTCCATCTAGCCCCAAGTGCCTCACTCATTGCCACCAAATGAATGAATTTGACCCAGAATCTTAACAACCACCCTGACACAGAGACCCTCACTACCTCTCAATATCCACCCATGTTCTTATTAGGAGAACTCTTCCAACTGCCCATCGCACTGCCCAGAACAGGGTCTGCATCATGCTGAGTTCTGGCCAATGATGTAACTCTTGAGGAACCCCTGGGAAGACTGGTCCAGCTGTGCTGCACATCCTTGGTGTTGTTCCTTTACTGAGCCTGTAATACAAGTGCTTGTAGTGGATGGAGCCTGGTAGCCACTGTGGGTGCTGAGGAGACGATGAAGATGAACTTGGTGCTGTGGAACAAAGAAACCAAAGTCTATGTCCCTGACCACGCTTGGAGCTTGAACACCTACTCTGGGTAGCTCTTCCCGGGAGTCTTACTTGAGGGGATAATTCCTGCACCATCAGTCTTTTTATTTGGTTGGTTGATTTTTGTTGTTTCAGTATTTTGAGACAGGTAGCCCTGGCTGCCCTAGAACTCACTCTGCAGACCAAGTTGGACTCAAACTTATTGGGCCAAGACTAGTGGACAGCAGGACTCTGTTTTGCTGCTTTCACCAATTTTGCATGTGATCAGAGATGCTCAGGAATACAGCCTTTCCTCTCTGAGTCCTGAACTGTCAATTAAGAGCCAAGCACTGAGCTTAAGCTGCAGTGCCCAGGTCTCACTCCTCACCAACCAGGTTGGCTAAGGCCAAAACATAAAGAACAAGTATCCTGGGGTTCATTGTCAAACATCAGAACATTGCCCATTCATTTCTATGCCCAAAGGAACTGCTGTAATTAGCCCAGTATGCAGAGAAGTGAGATTATATATCAGGTCAAAGGATATGCCTTCCCATGGTACTCATAAAACCCTATTGGCTTGGGTTCCACACTATTAAAAAGTATCAAAACTTTGTCCTACTTGGGAAAACCACATCCTGTTGGACTTTTTAGTTACAGTGCAGAAACTGGATGACCGGATGTGGCAAGTTAAGCAGAAAATGTCTGGACAGTAAAGCAGTCTTAGGGTATCAGTAAGACACAGACCGTACATGGCCATCTTTCAGGAAAGTAGTACATTGGACATCACTGATTTAGGGATTTAGGAGATCATCTGGTGAAGGTTGGCTTTGTAGATGTCACACTTTTTTTGAGTGAGGTCTCTGTTTTACACCTCCAAAATAAAACTACAGAGGACAGGACAAGATCAGCAGTTGCCTAAAAAGAGATTTACTGGAGTGTTCCTCAGCACAGCCAAAGTCGCTTCTGCAGCGACTTGGTGACTAAAGAAAGTCCTGCCTTGCCAGCTCAGAAAGTCGGGTCAGGAGGAGCAAAGCGGAATATAGTAAGTTCAAGACTAGCCTAAGCATGAGACTCTGCCTCAGAAAGAAAAAGCAAAGTGCGAAAAGGATGCTTCGGACCGTAACCCCATACATGGTCTCTGCCACCCAGGGAGAAGTAGACAAACCAGTGTGTGCAGAAGCAGTCCCAATGACTCCGACATTCATTTGTGACTGCCACAGCCTGATGCCCACACTGAGCGCTCCAGCAAATGGCCTCTCTAAAACGCCTGTAAAGTAGAGGTGATAACCAAATATCTACCTGACAGGGTGTCAATGGGAGTGAAAAAGAGTACCCCACAGTGCAGGCTATGCGGAGTGCTCACTGAATGGAACGCATTTCCGTAGTTCACACGCCCGCCCCTTCCCAACCCTTAGCTAAACCCATAGACTGAGAGCTGGGCTGAGCGAGTGCCAGCCTTCCCCCAAGCGCGGGGGTGAACAGCGAACACCGGGTGCTGGTTCTGGCTGATCGACTAATGGGTGCTGCAACAGTTGAGCAGTTAGGCCACGAGTGACAACATGGTTCTACAGTCAGAGAAACCTCTCCAGCCCTTGGGAAAGAAAAAAGCAGAAAGTCCTTTTAAAGTAAACCAAAGTGTCCCTTGCTACACCCCCACCCCGCATTCAGTAGATTAAAGATGCACGTTGTGGGTCAGACAGCGGGCACTCTGGCCTGCTTGAGACTTGCAGTGTTGGGCCAGCCGCTGTGTCCTCGCTGGGGTCCTGCGGTTCAGCTCCGTGAAACCAAAATGCCAGTCCAGCCTTTCAGTTGTCCCGGTCTAAGCAGCAATGGGGCGGTGCAGACCTGAGTTTGCAAAATGCAGGCTCCCACCAGGGCACGGGGCTCACCTGTCCCTGCTGGAGCAAGGTGCGCCCTTGCCAGCAAGATCACGTGGCCACCCAGCCCTCCTCGGGTTACCTGAAATGTCTGGGCGGAGGCCGGAAAGACCTGGAGCTGCGCGCGCAGGTGGTTTGCTTCTGTTAGTCTTGTTTGTCTTAAAAACGAAGTATGTGTGCTGGGGGTGCATTCGATCCCCCTCTCTTGGGGAGGAAAGAGAGGCTGCAAATATACACGAAGTGCATACCTAAATCTGCAGTGGGTGGGGACTGAAGCCTTGGCATCTATCCCTACTGTTGTGGCCAGATCAGAAGGGTCATTGTGTGAGCCATGGCGGCTGAGCTTGGTTGTATAATAGGCGCATTATGAAGCTATGCACCTGGCTCTCGCGGGGCCTGGGAGTGAAATCTGCTTGCAGAAAGCCGAGAGGAGGCCTTCCGTTGTGTCAAAAGAAGGCTGTACAGGATATCTAATTCCAGCCATTGTGTGGGGGCATCTCAGAGCGCCGGGAAGCCAAAGGGTGCCTGCCAGTCATTTCCCAGCCACTGAGACTTCTCAGTGTACCCCCAGGACTTTAAAACAAAGGGGAAGCAGTTTCACTGAGGCCCAGTATCAAAGAAATTGGACACAAACAGGTTTAGTTCAGAGTTTAAGACCAGGGAAGAGAAAGCAAGCCCTGGAAGAGATCCCCTTGGAGAGGGGAGGGGGAATGCAGGCACCCCCAAAATTAACCTAACTGGAAAGGAAGAAAAGTCAGATAATACCCTTTTTGCCATCCCCCTAATACCTTAAGGAGTTCAAAGGTTTTCCAAGCCTGGGGCATTGGCGGTTATAATTACACAGTAAAATACCTAAGGTTAATGAGTAACCCTCCAGAGGAAGTTACTGCATATAATGACTGCAATTTCTCTGAACTAAATGTTAAAAATACGGCCTGTAATACTATGCGAAGGAAATGGTGGCAATTGGCAAATGGAACCCCGTTGCCTGGTAACAAAACCTGAGCTATGAGCTTTTCTCTCTACCTGCCCAAAAGGGGTGGGTGGGAAGGACTAGGTTCCCCGCCGGCAGGCTGAGAGGCAAGCCCTCTTCTGCAGACACAGCTGGCCAGCCCGGAGAGAGGAAGCAGATGTGCCCAGAGCAGGAAGAATTCCTTCAGAATCCCTGCGCAGTAGAGGAAGTCAGGGCAATCTGGAAGTGAAGGGGGGGGGCAGCAAGTTCAAATAAGTACTCCACAAACAGAGCACTCTGACACCCCCAAATATACCCCGTACCCCCCCCCCCGCTATCCTCACACCTTCACGCATATCCCCACATCCCCAGCCACCTCCACACCCCCAAGCCCGTTACCCACCCACCCCACACATCCCCCCTAAATCTCCTTGGCCTTTTGAGTCCTGTCTGTTCTAACACAGATTTAACACTTCGAACCTGTGCAATCAAGAGCTGAATCAGGAAAGGAAGCTGTGAAGACAACCTAACAACAGTGTTCCTTGCAGGAGAAAATTCATACACATTCGAATTCTCCAGTTCTGAATGAAAGTCTTGAGAGGATGTCCTGGAGACAACTCCTTCAGGTTGATCAAGAATCAACCCAAAATAGCCTACAAAGTCACCATCACCTTGAAGTACCAGACCCTGAAGCAGTATGATGAAAGGCTGAAGTTAGAAGTGGGTGTTTAAAACCCTGATGTACTCCAGGGTAGTATCAAAGGCCTTTGATCCCAGCACTCAGGAGGTGGAGTTAGGCAGATCTCTGTGAGTTCGAAGCCAGCCTGGTCTACAAAGAGAGTTCCAGGACAGCCAGGGTTCTCAAGTCTGCCCCAGTTTTACCAGGGTAATGTGTATTATTTGGCAGCCTTTGTAAAAACCTAGGTTCCTAAGCAAGGAGCAGAACTACAAGGCACAACTCCTAACAGCATACCCGAGGCTCTGAGTTCAGTCCCCAGCACCATCCCCACATACAGATTTCTGGGTCTCTACTCCTGAATATTCATAAGGGGATCTAAGGCAGGACCCAGGCATCAGTGCTTCCCCAAACTGGGATGTCTCATCAGTGGTAAAGAGTTGAAGTTTGATCAAACTTGGGAAGTGACAGTGAATTATTTCTTACATTTGGAATTTAATATGATTTCTTTATTTTTTTCTGCAAGAGAAATGAGAGGGAGAGAGAGAGAGAGAGAGAGAGAGAGAGAGAGAGAGAGAGAGAGAGAGAGAGAGAGAGAGAGAGAGAGAGAGAGGAAGGACTGGGAATTCAGTTTTGTTTCGTTTTGTTGACAGGGTTTGTAAGTGGCTCTGGTTGCCGTGTCCTCAAATTCACAGAGATCTGACTGCCTCTGCTTCCTGAGTGCTGCCATGCTCAGAGGTGTGTGTGTGTGTGTGTGTGTGTGTGTGTGTCTCAGCCTATAAAAGCTCTTGCACACAAGTCTGAGGCCCTGAGTTTGATCCCTTGTACATATCCTAAAGACAGAGAGGAGAACTGACTTCACAACGTTCTCAACTGACCTCTACACATGTGCACTCTTGCCCACACATCATACACACACACACACTACTGGTCAAAATAAATGGAACTTTTAAACCATAGTGTACATACACTATCTTTCATGTTTAGTACGTTTTAAAGGGGTGAAGCACCGACAGCAGCTGGCTGTGTGACTACTGTCATTTATTCTAGCCAGGCACCTTCCTTGGCACTCAGTGCAATGCTTGCTATAAGAGCCTCAGCCAAAGCCTCCTCAAGCCTTCCGCTGCCCAGACTTCCCGTCTCTGTGTGCATCTCTATCCAGCTCTGATTTCCTTACCAGTGATCTGATTATTTAGCTGTGATTTTTAATGAACTAATATTACGTCCAAACAATACTCTTTGGGAATAGATGGAGGCGGGGATAAAGCCCTAATTCAAAGAAAGGCTCTAGAGTAGAAAGATGTTTGCAGGGGACTGGGCTTCTCCACCTAGAAAAAGTTAGAACCCATAGGCTATCCATATTTAGTGTCATGGTGCAAAGGATCACACACTGACACAGCATAGCCATGTCTAAAGAAATTAAAAGGCTTCTTTGGGAACTAGAGAGACCAGAGGATCCAGGTTCAATTCTCAACACCCACATGGCAGCTGGAAACTATCTGTAACTCCACTTCCAGGGGGTCTGACTTTTTCTTCTTCTGACCTCGATGGGCACCAGACATGCATAAGTGGTACACATATGTAATTTTTTGCAAAGCACCCATAAACATAAAATAAATTTCAAAACTTAAAAATAATTATATAAGTCTCCTCTGGATGATCTTAATGACTAAGTACTATCAAGATCTGGTCACCTAGGACATGGACATCTCAAAAAAAAGTAAAACTCGTGACTTGACAAAGGCCACTCCCACTTTCCCATCTTCCACACAGGCATTGTGGGGTGCTTAGGAGCCCAGGTGCAGGTTCACTGTAGCCCTAGCCCTTCAAAAGTGATGGCTACCTTCATGCACATGCCCTGCGCCAAAAGAAACTTCTGGAACCCTATTGGGGTATTGGTAATTAATTCTTTTGACATGTAGAATCTTCTTCACTCCAATCCTGCCTCCAAAGACCATGAAGATGACATAGAAATCTTGGACCACCAAGCTGCTTTGAGCTGAGATTGCTTTGCCCAACTGAAGCCATCAGAGGTCTGATGCTTACATCTCAGTTTACCAGATGTGACCTCTGTGCTCTCATGGGACTGGGAAGAACTCCAGAGACCTCTACTTAACTGATTGTGGTGGCTTTAACTTGTCTGTCTCCTGTGTTGGAATATACAATCATTAAAGACAGGAAGAGGGTGTCACAAAATTTTCAGCATTAATACAGTATCAGAGTACATAAAAGAATAAGATACAAATGACACATGGAGTCAGACACATAGTTGACATGTCTGGTTGAGTCACTTTGGTGACTTTGGATGGGTGACTTATGTGAGTATGTTTGAGGTGGTGGTGTTTATTTTTAGGCTGTGTTTCACTAAGTCTCCTGGAATGGCCTGGAATTTACACATAAAGCTCAGAGTAGTCTCAAACTCACTGTCCTCCTGTTTCAGCCTTTCCAGTGCCAGAGTTACAGGCATGTACCACAATGCCTAGCTAGTAGCCTGAGCATCAGATTTCTCATATGTAAAACATTAATAGCAACAGTCCTATCTCCTTACAGTATTATTGAGCATCAGAAGTTAAATAATTAGGGCTGGGGAAATGGCTCAGAGGTTAAAAATACTGACTGTTCTTCCAGAGGTCCTGAGTTCAATTCCCAGCAACAACATGGTGGCTCACAAGCATCTATAATGACATCTAGTACCCTCTACTGTATACATAATAGATAAATAAATCTTTTTAAAAAAGTTAAATATATAAAGAAAATGCCATACTAGACTGATAGATTCATGAGCTAGATATGGTGGTAAACCTGTCTGCGATTCTAGTTCTCAGGAGGCTCAGGCAGAATCACCATGAGTTCAAGGCCACTGTGGGCTTCATAGAGAGAACCTGAAGCAAAAACAAAAAAACTATGAATCATGTTCTTCATAGAATATTGTAATAGCATACATACATTATTTTTAGAATACCCAGCCTGCTTTGGGTTCTACATTCTTGATGTCTACCAGACCATGGGGATTAACTAGTATTGAATCATAATATTTGATAAGACACTGAAGTATTTTCCAGCAAATGTGATCAATAAACATGGTTAAACTATATAGCTCAAAGTATCCATTGATTGGACAGACTGAATAAGACATTCACAATTGTCACACTTCTGCTGATGAGCTTTGGGGATTTGGTCCTAAGATTCTACATAGACCTTTATCAGGAAGAAAATAGCAGCCAAGAGTTCAGCTTCAATCCAAGCACCAATGAACACATCCTCAGTCTCTCTTAGACCTAATGAGGCATTCCAGAACCCCTGTGGTCAGAAGCAAATGTTAGACTTGTTCAAGAATTCTCAGGGAAGCCAGGCTCAGTAGGAATCATTCAGCTCTCCCACAAAACCAGTCTGCTAACCTCAGCAGCAAAGCCCGCATATTTACAGTCCTGGGAACATCTGTGTGGCAGCAGCCCTGATCATCCTAAAGACTGTCCAGGTAAACATGTCATTATCATTTAACCAGTGGAGGTTTCTCCTGAACTGTCCTTACTCCAAGAAAGTGCTCACCCACTCTGTGTTTGCTAATGCACAGAGTCAGAGGTCACTGGCTAGGCAAGCCTGGAAAGCTGAGGTGATTCCTGACCTTCAGCATGTAGAGCATGAACTGGATGGATGCAAATCCAGGAGTTAAGCATCCTGCCAGCTCACCTTTCACCCCCTTCCTGCAGACGTTCAGATTTGCACTCTATGCTTTAATCACAGGTCTGGCCCTTGATTCTGTCTGGAGCCATGTCCCTTCCTTGCACCTACATAAAAATTCTGCAACCCACTCTTACATTGTGAGGAGACCTAGAGCTTAGGGTCCCTGCTCCTGGCTTCCTCATCCTGGCTCTGGGCCCACTTCCTTCTCTTTCCAGGGCTGCTGACCTGTTCTAAAACCACTTCTAACATTTTCATCTTCTTTTGCTAACTTTTGGGAATCCTTTTTCTAAGCCCTACTCTTTCAAGTGCAAATTTGGCACTTTAACTTGGTTAATATTACTTTAACCAAGAGTGAAGGCAAGTGGAAAAGAGACTAGCCAAGAAAGGTGTGCCTCCGGACGGAGCAGAAGATGTGGGAAAGTGAGGATGAAATATATGGGTTTTTAGGAAGTGGTTTCTGGGCTGGAGAGCCAGCTCAGTGGTAGGTGCTGGCCTAACATGCACAAATAACTAGACTGAGTCCTCAGCATTACAAAAAGCTCAAGGCTATCTTTAACCACATAGCAAGTTCCAGGCCAGCCTGAAATATAAAACACCCTGTCTTAAAAACAAAATAAACAAAAAAGTATAGAGGCTACTAAAATGTTATTATCCAGGAACTACTTTCAGTGGTGGTATTTTGTATATCCTCTAAGAAATAAAGTTTGCCTGATGATTGGAGAACACAGCCAGGCACAGAGTTAGCCACAGAGGTCAGGCAGTGGTGGCACATACCTTTAATCCTAGTATGCTGGAAGCAGAGATCTGTCTGGATCTCTGTGAGTTCAAGACTACCCTGGACTACATGAAATTAATCTAGTCCAAAAGAGAAACAGAGCCAGGCAGTGGTGGCTCACATTTTTAATCCCAGCACTAGGAAGTTTGAGAAAGAAATTGATATGACTGGGCAGAGAAAGGAGGAGATGGGAGGAGACAGAACGTCTGTCCCTTAAGGTTCCCTTCTCTGTGCCTCCCCTATTCAGTCCAAGAACTCCTGGACACAGGATCTTCCCCTTCCGGCCTGAGGATTCAGCAGTAGTGACAAGTTTCTCTAGTGGCTTGTTCCTCTGTCTCTCTAATCTTTAAGTATTTATCCCAATCTCTGGTTCCAGGTTTTTATTATAAGACCAATTAGGATCCGTGCAATAACTTTCCATGAAAGTTAGCTGAATAGATACAAAGATGATCTATGTATTAAGTAAGAATAGGTAGCTGCAAAACAGTATATATTGTATTAAATAATTTGCTAAAAATATGAATAGATGGATTGATGAATATATAACTGAGTGGAGAATACAGTTTTAGTGGTGATTGCTCTTCTAGGTGTTGGAATTACAAAATTATTTTCTGTGGATAAGGCTGGTCCAGTGAATCCAAGAATTCATTGAAAGAGCTAAAGCAAGAGAATTAAGAGTTTAAGGCTATTCAGGGCTGCACAGGGAATTTAAGGGCAGTCTGAACCCTGTCTAAAAACAACGCAATAAATTCCTATGTTTTCTCACTTTTTGCTGTTACATGAACATTTACATTTTAAAAAAAACGCCTTTGGTCTGGCAGTCTCATACAGGCCTGCACATTAACAAACCCAACTTCCATTCACCTTTCTTAGTAAGCGCCTTTTAACATGGAAGCACTCCTTGAGAAAAAGACATTTTATAGGGACAGTTAGTAATTATCACCTTCCACTAGCTTAGTTATGACCAAAGGAATCAGACTTAAAAGAAGCATTTTGATCCAGATTAAATCACTTGGTAATGTTCTCATTATTTTTTCCATAGTAACACGTATAAAATATGAAAAATATGTTTATTAAAGTTTTCTATTTAGTTTCACAACAACTTCCCAAGTTGTTAAGTGTGGTTTGTACTCCTTAAAAACTCCATCCTGGAGCTGGGGTTCACTTGAACACTCATCTGTATGAGCTGTATGCCAATGAGCTGGTTCTCACCGCATTCCTGATGAAACACACCAAAGGCTTGGAGTTTCTTTGTTGAATTTTTTTCTCTTAGGAAAATGCCTCTGAAAGCTTTGGGAGGTGTTTCTACAGCAATGTCATGTGAAAAGTGAGCCTTTCATTAGACTCCAACCACAGAGGAATCCCAGGGACCTTCTCTCTAATATAATTTAACCCCCTCATTCAAGAACTTGAGAGGTGCAACGTCGTTTAATAGGTAGATTTAGAGGTTTCTGTGCCTCCAGTAATCCCCTTTCATCAAAACAATGGCTATAATTAATATTTATGATTTTGCCTTTCACCTCAAAGGACTTTACAAATTGCTACTACAGGACTCATGACGCTCACTAATGAAGTGCCCTACTGCTCAGCCCAGAGAGAAGTTTACACAGTCATTTCAGGTTCACTCCATAACCACTGTGTGGCTACAAAGGAGGGCTGTGGAGGCGTGGCAACTCAGTGAGTCAGAAATGGGAAATCAGTGGTTCACACTGCCCCCAGAGCTCACCACATAGCAGAAGCAGGCATTTGTTTTTGTGGGCGTTTGTTTGTATTGTTTTTGTTTGATGGCAAATTATAGCCCACGGGCCTCAGCCTCAATATATTTTTTTTTTTAAAGTTCATTATTTTGTTTTGAGACATGATTTTCCTATGTAGCCCAGGCTTGCCTGGAGCCCACCGTCTTGCATCAGCCTCCTGGTAAGCTTATAGGGTGTGCCTCCATACCTGGTTCCCAATCTGGTCTGATATTCCACTCTCTTCCCCTCAGCTGCAATGCATGACTGATATTTTCAGAGGGTTGGTTAGGCCAAAGAAGACGACAATATAATGGGGACTAGGTAGGCCACCCAGAGTATTTTTCATTTGTGCCTTGACAGAGTTAAATTTGCTGTTGCTTGAGAGCCTAGGATAGGATACGGGAAGTTCAACAGTGTTGCCAAGCTTTTGTCTTAACACTCTGGAGTGTCATTAGAAACTCATTGCAGGTGTCCCTGAACTTTCTTGGAGTCAGCACATTGATCTGGACTGACAGGATGTGCACTTAACCAAGGCCAAGTCCATGTAGCAACATGCACAGAGGAAATGCTCCCACACCCATAGTGCTCATCTGCATGCAGCAAGTGGCTGACTTCAATCAAGTATACTTGCTGGACCATAGTACCCCCTACAGCAGTGCTGAAATGGAGGGAGGGAATGAAAGAAAGAGAACCCAGCCAGTTGGCATCAAGCTGAGGAGACCCACAGACAGGGCCAAAGCCAGTGTGGTCACTGTAGACCAGACAGAAAGCACCTCTACATCTTAAGTGATGATTGTGGTAGCGTTATGAGATTGGTGACTTATAAGCTATGCCTCTCCTTTCCAGCAATGGCAACAGTGAGCTCCCAGTGCTTAGCTGCAAAGCTAGTCGGGTACTGCTTGTTCCTGCTGCCTATATTATGCCCCTTAAGCTTCTGGATGTCACCATCCTAGTTTTGACAAGTGAAGTTAGCAAAGCATGGGAATAGCCTCTAGACTATGACAGTCCTCCCGTTCATTCATGGGACACAGATCCCATGGGATGGATTTTTCATCACGAAACCAGACTCTATCAGAAACAGAATGAGAAAGTGGTCTTTGGTGTATTTCTAGCTTTTAGAGAAGTGGTTTTATAAGGCTACACACACACACACACACACACACACACACACACACACAAGAGAGAGAGAGAGAGAGAACCGAATTATAGCCCCACCATGTCTGATATGGAGTCTCACCAGCCATTGGCCAGTCTACAATATTCCTCTGCCTGTGCTCTTTCTTGTCCACTGTTCTTCACAGTAAGAGATTGAAAACAAGCCTTTAAATGCCCTGTTGTTTCACCTGTATTTTATCAGCTTCCTTCCTGATTGCTGTGTCAGGAATGAATTACCAGACTGCCAAATGACAGCTAAGATGTCCATGCTGGGATGACCACACTGGGTCAGACCATCCTGTACAAATTCTTTCAGAGATGACATGTACCTCAAGGTCTAACAGGAAGGAAGAAAAGCCCTCAGGAAACAACTGTACTAAACAAGAATTTGAGATACAACCTAATCTCTGTTTGGTACCACATTCCTATAACCTCAGCACGCAGGAAGCAGAGGCAGGAGGATCCCAAGTTCAAGGCCAGCCTGGATACATATGGAGACCTTGACTCAAAAAAAAAAAAAATCAAATTCACAAAGAGTCCACTTTTCTCAGGTATTGTCACAGCAGTGGAGACTGGTCTGATACACAAAGTTCTGCAGTAATTTAGCAGGAGGGGGATGCAGGAGAGAACCAAACAAACCATAAAACCTTAGAACCTAGAAACATTTTGTTAGTTGTTGCATCTCCCGGGTGACCTGAGTTAGCGGATCTGAGAGGCGCAATGATACACTGTGGGCTGCTGGGCTCTCCCAGTGTTCCTCCAGTGTTAGCACCAAAAGCCGTGTCTGAGCAAACTGGGACTGCTGGGCTGACAGGACAGAGAAGCACTGGCAACAGGTGTGGGATATAATGGAACATTTTACAATTTTTATTTATTCATTTTTCCTCTACATTATGTCTTGTCCTTTATTTCACACATCCACTTTCTTTAAATTATATCTTGTTTCAAAACCAACGTTCTTTTATGTTTTTTTTGTTTTTTTTTTTTTTTTTTTTTAAAAAACTTTATTTATTTATTTGCCTTGGTGTTTGCCTGGAACTGGAACTACAGACAGTTGTTAGCTGCCATGTGGGTGCTGGGAATCGAACCCGGGTCCTCTGGAAGAGCAGACGGTGCTCTTAACCGCTGAGCCATCTCTCCAGCCCCACCAACGTTCTTTTAATACAAACTTCCTTGAGTATAATTTCCATCATTGGTGACTCTGGCACCCTGCTGAGGCTTATATTTACACCAGATGTGAAGGAATTGAATGATCTGGGCCAGAGAGATGGATCAGTGTTCACAGTGCTTGTTTCCCTGCATATGTATGTGCAGGTGTGTGAGTGTATATGTGTGTGTGTGTGTGTGTCTGAACAGTAGTGTGTGCACATGTGTTGAGACCAGAGCACAACCATGGGTATCATTTCCTGGGAGCCAATCATTTCTCCTTGGCCTAGAGTTCACGGACTAGGCTAGCCTAGATGGTGAGAGAGCTCAGAGATCAGCCTGTCTTCACCTCCTCAGCACCAATTACAAGTGTGCATCACCCTGTCCATCTCTGCATGTGCATTTGGGGGATGGAAGTCAGTCTTCACTTAGAGGCCAAACTTTGCAGGTTGAGCATTCTCTCTCATGCCCCTGTTGAGTTTTTTTTATAGTCGGGTTTATACACTTTCTAAAAACAGACTTATATTTGTACCAAAGTTCGACCTAGTTTGCCTTTAGAAAACTCCACACCATCTGATATGCTTGTTCATTTACGCGAAAGCTTCATGTCCAAATCTCAGCTCCATTCAAAATCAGGGTGATGCCTTAAGGGAGAGGAATAGGCTAAGAGGGTAAGGTCTTTAGGCTTGGGTCTTTCCTATCACCACTCATGCTCACATGTCCATTCTTCTCCCAGGTGCTGAGCAGCCACGGGCACAGTTTCTTCTCTTCCCTAACAAAATGTTCTTCCAACTGTAATCAGTTAAGTTGTTGGTCAGACGATCAGGTGGCCAGCTGAAGGCTGTAACCTCTGTGAAATCCTTTCTTCACAACCTTCTCTTTCTCCCTCTCTCAGAATTAAACACACACAAGAGCACATGCATGACTTTGTTCTCCTGGAGACTGACTGTGATTCCTGCCATCAAAGACTCCCTAATACCGCAGAGAAATGCAATTGGAGCAGACATCCACCCTGGAGACGCAGATGGAGGAGAGAGGGGGTAGATATCTTGTTCTGGTTCCACCAAAGAAGTAGTCATGTCACAGGACGTGAGCCCTGTGATGCTAAGGCTGCCGACTTGAGGGTTGGCAAGTTCTGGGACTATGTCAATGAGCCTGGCTCAGTAACTCTGAGTTAGAAACGAAAACCCGGCTGCCGAGCCTGGCTGTGCACACTTTGTTTGTTTTTCAAGATAGGGTTTCTCTGTATAGCTCTGGCTGCCCTGGGACTCACTCTGTAGATCAGGCTGGCCTCGAACTCACAGAGATCTGCCTATCTCTGCCTCCCAAGTGCTAGGTAAGATTAAAGGCATGTGCCACCAAAGCCTGGCTAGAAGTTTAAATTTTTAAAAGTGCACTTTCTTAAGTAATATTTGATCCTTCCTCATGGAGTTTTACTCAGCATTATTGTGTCTTATGAATTTAATTTTTACTAATACAAAAACTAGGCCTAGCTCATTGGAAAAGAGAGTAGAGAGTGAATCTCCTTCCAGCGTGCTCACTCAGGCCTGTAGGGATTAGGGCTTAGCTCTCCACACCCTCTGTCTGAGTCCCCCAGGGCTGTAGCCCAGGAGGTCTGCAAGTGGCGACCAGTGCTTCCCAAAGTCTAAGCACTTCCTCTCTGCTTCACAGAAAGAGTCTGACTGCTTGTCTGCCGATGTTCCTCACCCCTCTGATAAAGTGAAGGGATGGAGGGAAAGCCTGAAAAACACTTTCCAAAGCTGCCTTAGCCATTCCTCACCGTGTGTAATACACAGGAGTCACATGACCATGAAGATGGACAGTCAGTAGGTAGACAGCAGAGACAGAAAAGAATGACAGACTTTCAAAGTGAGCAGTGTTGTCCTGCCCAGGCTACAGTCCAGGATGTGTCAGGACACATCTGCCTCATAGACACATGCAACCGGAGAGAGGGCCCCCTAAGTTAGCTAGGGTAAAGTTCAAATACTCTCCTGGAGGAGACTCACACTCTGAAGAGGTCAGCAGGTGATCTTGTGCCCCCTCCTTGAGTCTCACTGACCGTTCCTCTCTCACAGGCTTCTAAGTGCAGGTACTGATGACTGCCATCCCCTGGAGTCCACAGTGAAGTCACAGTGTGAGGTCCTGGTAGAAAATAAAAGACACTCATGGTTTGTCAACATCACCATGGAAACAATCCTCTGGGCATCTCCATAAGGGGGTCCCTAGATCAAGTTAGCTGATGTAAGAAGATCCATCCACCCTGACTGTGGATGGTACCATTCTACAGTCTGGGTCCTGGAATTAATACCAGCTTTTTAAAAAAAAAAAAAAAATCAGCATTTATCTCTCTGCTTTCCTTCCTGTGAAACGTGACTAGATGCCTCCTGCTGCGGCCACTGTGACCTTCTCAAAGTGCGAGTCAGGGGCCTTTCCCCCTTACACTATTTTGGTCAGGTGTCTTATCAGAAGAGAAAATGGAAATGATACGCAGGGAACTCTGGTGTACCCTCATGTACATTGCTTTTCTTTGTTCTAATAGGGTCTTCCTTGCTTCATACCTTCCGGTCTTGTCGTGACTGATCAAAACAAAGTTGTTATTTAAATGACCAAGAAACTGTTGAATTGAGGCACGTTTGATGACTTATTTGCAAAGCTCGCCTTTCCCGGAGGGTTACTGAGTGTGCCTTGATAGGACAAGTGGTGAGATTTGCTCCAATCATCCCGGGTTTCCTTCGCTGCTCTTCTCATGAACTGAAGCATGCTAACTTACCTACATTAGCCTAACAGCATGAGCCTAGAAATCTCAGCTTTTCACCTGTAGGTAAGGGCTAGAACTGGATTCTCTGATGTTGATTCGTTACTCAGATGAGTTTTATTTTGATAATCAGATTTTGTTATGTCAGTGGGCAGCCATTACTTTAATGACTGCGAATCAAAACATGAATGTGGCGCAGACACTCTGTGACTCTGATGTGCTAACAGTGGCTGCTGATGGACTCAGGAGGACTATGGGTGGAGGGTGTGTGTAGCCCTCTATGCCGTGTTCCACAACCCCAGGGGCTCCTGGATGAGGCTGCTTTGTGGATGTTTAGAGCTCACACACCTCAGGAAAGATGGACCTGCCCAAAAGCTGGCACACAGGCTAACTCTTCTTTTGACAATCTACAAAATGTTTTTGTCACTTGGACTTGGAATAAACATATAGAACCTCCGCCAGATCCCGCACAGCTGGCTTTTGCTGGATTTCTCTTGGGTTTTGGATTGTGCCATGCCCCTACCCTCCACTGTTGCACATAGGGGAAAGTGAGCACTCTCATTATGAAAACACAGAAAAGCAAAATTGTCTGTGTTTTCTCCTCTCTGGACAGCAGCATACAATAGAATTCCGCAGTCTCAGCGTTAGCTCTTCACTGACAGAGCCCCACTTAAGCACAGGCTTAGTGCTCAGCCTGATTTTCCTGGCTATTGGCTCTCTGTTTATAGCTGCATACGGGGAAATCCAAATGCCTGCAAAACACCATTGTAGTCTGCATAGCATCTGAACAGAACACAACTAATAGGATATGGAATTTTGGCCATCACAGGGTCTCAATGGGTCGCCCAGCCCCTGTTCTCCAATGTGATGAGCAACTAAATCAGCTAGACCCTGCCACTAATCAAAGAAAATCACAACCAGAATGTGTTCCCCAGAGAGAATATGGCCTCAGCATCTGGTTATAAACTGAAATGGTGACATTAGAATAGAGCTTCAGTTTAAGCTTGGCATGGTGGCCATATCTTTAATGCCACCACTTGGGAGGCAGAGGAAGGGCAGGTAGACCTCTGAATTCAAGGTTAAGTTAGTCTATATCATGAATTCCAGGCCAGCAAGAGCTACACAGTAAGACCCTGTCTCAAGGGAAAAGAAAACAAAGCTTCCAGACCATTAGACAGAAAAGAGAGAGAGAGAGAGAGATCAAAGAAAGTTGGTGACCAAGCAAAGGCCGGCATGTCTTTCCCGAGTCAGACCAAACCAAATTAAAGTGGATGAAAAACCTACGTGAAAATCTAAAGCTACTAATTCTCTTTTGTGTATATGTTCATACCGCACCATTTGTGGGAGCATCAGATCCCCTGCAGCTGGAGTTTTGGTAGATGCTGGGAACCCAACTAGAGTCCTCAGCAATATGCTCTCTTAAAGGAAAGAGTGCTTTCTCCAGCTCCATAACTATAAACTTGAGGGGGGGGGTGCAAGAGTAAATCTTTGGGACTTGAATTCTAGTTCCTTAGATGTAACATCCAAAGGGCAAACTACTAAAGATTGAATAAGCCAAACAGAATAAAAAAGTTAACCATTCCCAAGGGAGGCAGGGATGGACTTGAAAGAGAAATCTGCTGCTGATCATGTTCTTTTTTCTAACCATGGGGCTACAGAGTAATGTAAGTCTTCCCCAGGAATTCACAAACACTTTTGCTTAAATTAGAAAGTTTAGATTCTGAGCTGGAGAGGGCTCAGCGGTTAAGAGCACTGACTGTTCTTCTAGGGGACCTGAGTTCCATTCCCAGCATCCACATGGCAGCTAACAACTGTCTGTAATTCCAAGATCTGACACTCTTACACCGTTATACATGCAGGCAAAACACCAATTCACATAGAATAAAAATAAGATATTAAAAAAAGAAAGTTTACATTCTATTCCAAGCCAAAAAGGACCCTATGCATTTAACATAAGCAAAATACCTAAAGGTTCCACCCTGCAAATCCAATAAGAGATGACATTGGAACACCAGCAGGAATCCAAGGTCACGGCCCTCCTTTCATGCTCTGAGTTTCTGGAAATATGCAGGATCTTGTGTTAGGTAAATGTAGGTGATTAATTGTACAAAATGTCTGAGTAGTTTGTATAAAATGTAGGGAGATCTCATAAAACCCAGGTTTAGATGAACCCAGCTAAAGATGTGGTTCACTGTACAGCAGATTCTCCAGCTGTGGTTGTGACCTCTTTGGAGGTTGAGCAACTCTATGATAGGGATCACATATCAGATATTTACATTATAATTTATAACAGTAGCAAAATTACAGTTATGAAGTAGCAACAAAAATGACTTTATGGTTGGGGGGTCAGCACAGCATGAGGAACTGTGCTAAAGAGTTGCAGCATTAAGAAGGCTGAGAACCACTGGTTTAGAAACAGAATCTGTGACAGAGCACTGCCAGGCAGCTGTTTCTCATCCCTATTTAAAGATTAAATTTGTTTTGAAATATGACTGCTGAATGACAGGAAGAACATTTTATCCATAATATGCTATGGAAATAAGACATGGGAGGTGCTATGTATACCCACCACATCATCTTAAGGAGCAGTAGAGTAGGCTGTTGGATAGCTAGATGGGCTGAATAGGAAGAAGGACAGATGGTGGTCTGAGGACATCAGTAATGAACTACATGGATGGACTCTGACACACTGCTCCCCTGTGCTGTGTGGTTTCCGTATTACCCAGAGAATCCTGAGGTAGCAACTGACCAGTAATGTGATGAGGACCTTAAAACACAGAAATGGAGCTGGGCAGTGGTGGTGCATGCCTTTGATCCCAGCACTCAGGAGGCAGAGGTAGGCAGATCTCTGTGAGTTTGAGGCCAGCCTGGTCTATTAGGTGAGTACCAGGACAGGGTCTAAAACTACACAAAGAAACTCTGTCTCAAAAAAAAAAAATCAGAGATTAACTTGATTTGTAAAGTGTTTGTTCATCTTGTAATCTTGAGAAGCTGAGTTTAATCTCCAGGAACCTACTTTAAAATGGTGATGTATACTTACAGACTGGGGAGACAGAGACAGGATCTCTAGGACTTTCTGCCTAGCTCAATTGTGAGCTCCAGACTAATGAGAGACCTTGTCTCAAAGAAGGTGGGTAGAGTTGCTATGGGTGATGCTTCCAGCCTCCACACATACAAAGTACACATGTGCACATGTGTGCACGCACACAAAGTCAAAAAGTTTCTTGGCAAACAAGAAGTCCTTCAAACGCACACCTGACCCCGGGTGAGAGGTGACCTATCTGTATGTGGAATAATTCAAGCCAACATGAAGCTAAGCAGATATACAGAAGAGGCCCATGGCCTGTATTTAAGTGTTATGGGGAGAAAGGCAAAGGGTCAAGAACAACAACGTCTGGACAGACCCCAGAAGTCCACACTGAGTTAATAAGATACGGAGACTGAAGCCAGACAGACAATTTATAAGACAGTACTTAAGAGGTTAACTGTTTCCAAAAATGTCTAGGAAGAGATTTGAGGTGCCGAGGAGAGGAGGGTAGCAGGCAGAAGTCTGCACAGAAGCCACTCGGCCTTGCTCTTCTGCTGAGGTGGACTGGTGCAGCTGGGACAGATGGGCAAAAGCAGGAAGAAGGAGCTCAGGAATAGACAGAGATGACGGGAGGGGGGGGGCTTCTTGGAACTCACTTGCCTGCTCTTGGGACTCTTTTCCTCCTCTTGGGTTGGCTTGTCCAGCTTCAGTGTGGGGACATTTGTTTAATTGTATTTTGTTTTTTCATGTTTGGTTGTCATCGTTGCCAGGCTTGATCTTTTCTGATGGAATATGAAGGGGAGTGGATTTGAGGGAGGGGGAGAGGCTGTGGTCAGGATTATTGTATGAGAGAACAGTCTTTTTTTTAAAAAAAAAAAAAAACTTTATTTTATTTTTTTATTTATTTGCCTTGGTTTGGAATACAGACAGTTGTTAGCTGCCATGTGGGTGCTGGGAATCGAACCTGGGTCCTCTGGAAGAGCAGAGGGTGCTCTTAACCACTGAGCCATCTCTCCAGCCCCGAGAGAACAGTCTTATGTTTAAATTTTAACAGTTGCTAGGGATCTAAGCAGAGCATTCTCAACAATTTTTAAAGGTTAAGAAATACGAAGAAGAAGAGGAGGAGGAGGAGAAACTTTGCCTCCCTTTCTCTCTTTTTTGATAAATAAGATTACAGAATGGTTCTAGAGGTGCCTTGGACAGGATTACAGTCTGATAAAATAAAACCAGAAGCCACTAGGGTTCCACCATGGGTTTAAGATGAGCCTTTGCTAAGAAGGTTCTGGGGGAAAATCCAAAAAAAAATGGAGGCTTAGAGCTGGAGAGTAAGATAGGCCTAACACACATTCTGACTGTGCTAAAATTCTTGACTTTTAGCTGGAATGAGGCTTCCTTTTTATTCCTGTCTGCCTTCACTCAAAACTGTAACTTCATACATGTGAAGCCCCAAAGACTTACTGTCAAACACAAGTGCATGAAAGACACATGGTTCAGAGAGCTCACTTCATACCCATGTGGAAGAAGTTCTGAGCAGAGAAGGATAAGATACCGAAGATCCTCTGGGAGACAAAGACGCTTGTGGAGGATGAAGTTATGAGCCTGGAGGGGTTAAGGTAGAGAGATGAAGATAAAGGGCAGGGTTAGCTGCTGAGCATCCCGAGTCAACTTATGTTACTTGGTGTCAAAAAAAAAAAAAAAAGAGCAAGGTTTGAGGAAGGAAGAGAATGGAAGGGGAGAGGAAGAGAGAGAAGAAAAGAAAGTGTGTTCGTTACTTTGCTGTTGCTATAATGAAGTACCATGACCAAAGAAGCTCATAGGAGGAAGAGTTTATTTGGGCTGACGGTTCCAGGGGGATGAGCATCCACTGCCATCATGGTGGGGTAGTGTAGCAGTAGGCAGAATGGTGACTGGAGACCATGGAGCAAGCTGAGAGCTCACTTCTTAAACTCCCAGAAAGAAACAGTGGAGAGAACACAGAGGGGTGGCAAATAGCTTGTGAAACCTCAAAGCCTGCCCCCAGTGACACATTTCCTTCAACTGGACCACAGCTCCTAAGCCTCCAAACAGAGCTGCCAACTTGGTAACCAAGTATTCAAATATCCAGGACTATGGGGGATATCTTACTCAAACAAAAAAACACACATACCTACAGAGAGAGAGAGAGAGAGAGAGAGAGAGAGAGAGAGAGAGAGAGAGAGAGAGAGAGAACGAACAAGAATGAGTAAGTAAAGAGAAGTCCAAAGCCAGAGTGTCTTCCACCATGCCTACTCACAGGCCTTTCTCAGAAGCAATTGATTCTCTCAACAGTACGGCTGCCTGGGGAGACCCAGTAGAGATCTTGGGGAGGTGGCTACTCAGTCTTTGAGTTGTGAGTCTGGGGAAGGTGTATAGTAGAATTTCCCTGACCTCAATGGAAACTCTGTTCACTCCTAAACCATTTCCTTCTAGAATGAAGGATCACGTAATTACATTCATCTTAGACAATCCCAAGCAGATAAGATGGCAATCTAGGCAAATTATTCCCTGCTCAGAGATGGCATTCTATAGAAGCTGTGGGCAACAAATCCAGTGGACTCATGTCTCATATGGCCAACCCCACTCTCTTAACTATTGTGGATGTATGGAATGCCAGGGGAAGCAATTCTTTCACTGATCCTTCCTAGAAGCAAACCTCAGATTGGTTCCACAGAACACAGTGGTCTCGGCAACATCCTGGAACTACTTCACTCTGAAGCATATATCCCATCCATTCTGCATGGCTGGAAGAATGACCATTGTTTACTAAGAGTGAGCTCACAACCCCAGTTCAAGTAAAATCCAGACTCTGCCAAAACAATACTTTCCTCTGACCTACTTCCCAACCCTCTCAGGAATTGGGGTTCAGAATGTTGTCATTAACTAAAATTAACTGAGAGATACGGAGTTTGAATAAGAATGGCCACCACAGGCTCATCTATTTGAATGCTTAGTCATCAGGGACTGGCACAATTTGAGAAGGTGTCTTAGTCAGGGTTTCTGTTGCTATGAAGAGACACCATGACCACAGCAACTCCTATAAAGGAAAACATTTAATTGGGGCTGGCTTACAGTTTCAGAGGTTTAGTCCATTATTATTATGGTGGGACAGGGCAGCCTGCAGGCAGACATGGTGCTGGAGAAGGGGCTGAGAGTTCTGTACCTTGATCCATCGGCAACTATCTACCACCCTGGGTATGGTTTGAGCATATGAGACCTCAAAGCCCGCCCCCACAGTGACATGCTTCCTCCAACAAGGCCACACCTCCTAATAGAGCCACTCCCTATAGGCTAAGCATTCAAACACATGAGTCTATGGAGTTCATACCTATTCAATCCACCACAGAAAGATTAGAGATATTAGGAGGTGTGAACTTGTGGAAGTAGGTATAGCCTTGTTGGAGAATATATGTCACTGGGAATAGGCTTTGAGATTTCAAAAGTCTATTCTGGGCCAGGCAGTGGTGGCATACACCTTTAATCCCAGCACTCAGGATGCAGAGACAGGTAGATCTCTATGAGTTCAAGGTCAGCATGGTCTACAGAGAGAGTCTCAGGACAGCTAGAGCAATACAGAGAAACCCTATTTCAAAACCCCAAAAAAAACACACACTCTCTCTCTGTCTCTCTCTCTGTCTCTCTCTGTCTCTGTCTCTCTCTCTCTTTCCCTACCTACAGATCAGAATATAGATCTTGGTTACTTCACTATCATACCTGCTGTGTTCTCCTCACCATGGTGAAAATGGACTAAATCTCTGAAATTGTAAGCCAGTCCCAATTAAATGGTTATTTTATAAGAATTTCCTTGATGGGGTCTGGAGAGATAGCTCAGCAGTTAAGAGCACTGACTGTTCTATCAGAGGACCTGAGTTTAATTCCTGGCATCCACGTGGCAGCTAACAACTGTCTCTAATTCCAAGATCTGACACCTTTACACAGTTATTTATGCAGACAAAAACACCAATTCACATAAAATAAATAAATATTTTTTTTTAAAAAAAAGAATTTCCTTGATCATGGTGTCTCTTCTCAGCAGTAGGACAGTAACTAAGACAAGAGACAAAACAGATTTACAAATATTGGTGAGCATGTGGGGTTTGATAGTCAGTTGGCAACAGGAGAGAGAGATTTTAATTACTGTGAAAATCCCCCAAATGTTCATGCATAAAATCAGAGGGAACCTGAATGTGCTTGCAAGCACTCGGGAGGCTCCCACAGAAGGCCTGTGGGCATCCTTGTCATGGGTAGGGGGGAGATGCCTACAGGAGAACAGAGGCAGGATGACATGCTACTGCTCACACCTAGGGCATTGTCCCTCAATTTGTGTAACCTGATCCCTTCTTTGAAATCAGGAAGCTAGTGTAATGGGGTTTTCCTCTAATGCCACCTCAGAGTCCCAACCAATGTGTGCAGTGGGAAGAGGGAAGAAGGGATTGATTACATCACACTGATCAATCACCCACTTGCTTGAATCAATAAGCCAGACTGATAATTCAAGTTCATTGGAACCTGTGCCCAGGGTAACCATGAACACAGCCCATCATAAGGTTTTCAGATGAACTTTAGTTAATTTGTTGTTTGGGTTTTGGGGTTGTTTGTGGGGTTGTGGGGGTTGTTTGTTTTTGTTTAAGAAGGCCTTTTGATTACTTAATTGGATTGTTGTCAAGCATGCACTCTATCTATGACACATCAAGTCACAATGTCAAAAGGTTGGTTACACACCTGATAGGTAGAGTTGGCCCTCAGAACAAAACACCTCCAATGATAATGATCCTGCCTGCTGAGTATATGACTGAAAGGACTTCAGAGATGCTGGCAGCGGTCTGTCAGAATATTCTACCCCACCCCTATCTCTTCTAAAACCAGAATTCCTCCTTCTCAAGGTGATCCATAGAACTCTATCCTCATTAGGGCAGACAGTGTAGAAGGCCAGTCTGTCTCCAAGTCATATGGGGTTTTAACCAGGGCACGACCCATAGCATTACTAACAGACAACAGAACCTTCAGAGGCCAGGCCTACAAAGGTCTTCATCATTGGGGTTCATCCACAAAGGGATTGTGGGGCCTCTGGTTGCTTTCTGTCCCTTTTCTGACCCACTGTCCCAGGCAGAAAGACAGCCTATGCTCCATCCCATACTTTCCACGAGCCAAAAAGCAACTATACCAACCAGTCAAGGCCAGAAACCTCCAGACTGTGAACCTGAATAAATATATCCCCAAATGTGAGCTCATCATGTCCAGCATCTGCACACAGCTGTCCTTCATCTAGACAAGGGGGGAGGGTATGGAAATTTCTTTTTAAATTGGTGGGCTTTATAATCACCATAGAAACAAATCTCTGTATGCCTGTGAAGGATTATCTAGATTCAGTTGAGATGGGAAAGCCCAGTCCAAATGTGGGCTGAGGTCCCAGAGCGAACAAGGGAAGCCAGCTGAGAACAGTATTTATTGTTCTGTGCGTACAGTGTGGCCAACCACCTCACGCTCCTGCCTCAGTACCTTCTCTACACGATGTCTGTACCCTCATACCGTAAGTCACTTACAGGTAGTCTGTCATGCCAGTCAGACATGCTTTCTTCCTCTGCTTGGTTTTGGGTTTTGTTTGTTTTTTAAGTCAGAGTCTCATTCTATAACTCACAGCAATCCCCCTGCCTCAGTCCCCCAAACACTGGGATTAGAGGTATGTGTCATCACATTCAACTATGAGTCTTCTTTCTAAAGTTTCCATTTCATGCAAAACTTTGACCACTTTTCTCCTTTTGTAAAGGATGGTTGTTGGTGAACCACATCGTGCCTCATGCCCCACAACAGGGAAGGCTCAACATTTACGAGGGCGCTAAGCCTCTGGGTTGGTTGAACTTTGATTTTAAGTAAAAGGCAGGTAATGTTATGGAACTAGTTTTTCAAAATCCTTCACACCTACTGAGAAGCCTAATAAACCTAAAAGACATTAATAAGGAAAATGCCCATTCTCACATGGAGAAGAATGGATTGCTTCAAAAGAAACAATCCATAGATAGCAGCAAAACTCCACTAAAAGACTTTATTGCTAATTTCCCATTTGCTAACATGTGTTTGGTTTGGGTCCCAGAGAGATTAAAACAGAAGAGTCAACCATGTGTGCTGTGGCAGAGTTCTGCCCAGCACAGAGACCTTTCCTGATGCTCCTCTATCTTTATATTCCGGTTCCTTTCTCCGATGTTCATAGGTAGCAGATGCAAACTTCCACCCAAATCAGCTCCTACCTTGCCATTTCTTAGGGGTATCACTGTCATCAGAAAATTGGGGTTCCTATTTGTGGGTTCTTAGCCTCAAATAAAAGAATTTTAACTAATGTTCATCACTAGTGCTTTGAATTGTGTTTATTTGTACTTAAGAAAAAAATTCGGTCTAGTTTTCAAAATGAGCGTCTCAATTGCTCCAGTTTTAGCTGCATTCCTGCTGCTGTTTTTATTTAAGAAACTAACAACAGAGGATTTAAACATGAATGGGAAGTCGGAGAAGCTGCCATTCATTTTCCCTCTCTTCAGCTCTGTCATTCTTGGCTGAGCTCTGGAGAGATGGGAAGGGCACGCGTCACTTCTTGGTTCTATAAACACATTGTTCCTTCCCTTCTTGCTACGATATCCAACATATCTGCTTTCTGTTTTTATATCATAATTACTAGTACTTCCGGGAAAACTCCACTCTTCCTAGAAAACTCCTCCTTATTGAGAGAAAATCACCACAGCTACTGAAGCTCACCCAAGTCCTCCCCATCCTCCCGGGAGCTCCTTTGAAAGTGTGAAAGGGGGCTACGAATTGCATTCCAGCCTTTCTATAAACTGAGTCTTGACCTCTTTTAAGATAGGACTAGAAGATGAACCCCATGTTTTTCCTTTCCATTACAGGGGGTTCATATGCTACCTAGCTGCTGTCCAGCACATGTAGCCACTTAACATTCCACTGTGGACATAAGAGGGGATGGCACACCTCTGCAGTTCTGAACTACGTAACAGTAAGGATACCCCAGTTATCCTGGGCAACTGCTCTTGCAGTAGAACCACGCCTGGTACCTCCCTCCTGTGGATAATTGTGGTCAGGCACATCCTGGTAAGAGATACAGAACCAGAAAGCTTTAGGCCCAGCAGGTAAAGGCACTTGCCACCACCCCTGACAACCGGAGCCTAATGCCTGAAAACCCACATAGTGGAAGAAGAGCACTGAGTCCAGAGAGCTGTCCTCTGACCATCACATGGTCACACAGGCATGTACATGTAAATAACTATCATGAAGTTTTTAAATTAAAAAAATAGAAAGGCCAATTTAAACAATCAGTGTTAGCAAGTCACAAGCCAGTATATCTTTAAAGCAAGCAGTCAAGAGTAAAGCTCCATTCACTACTTCATGTGTATGCACAATAGGATATACATATGCTTTACAACTATGAACCGTACAGCCAAAACACACAGAGCACCTAAAGCTATATACCAGCCCTTCAGTCAATCCAGGCAAGTGGCTGCCCCTTCCCTCCCTGAAGGAACAGCTTCATCCCTCACGAAACTCCTAAAAACAACACCGAAGAGTTGTGAGCTCTTGAACTGCCTGCTAAAGCCAGGTCCCACTGTGTGGAGTACACACCGCATTTCCCTCTCACTTTGGTAATCTATGCTTCCAATGCTACCACTCTCTGTCTACTCCTGAGACCCCAACTCAGGAAGCTAGGGTAAGAAGATCACATCAGTCTGCGACTCCAAGAGCACCCTAAACTGTAGAGAGCTGTGTGCAGCTGCGCCTTAAAGGTGGCGCTGGCTTCCACCCTCCGCCTTCCTGATGGTGAGTGTTCTCAGTGATAAACAACTCCATATATGGCTAAGGTTAAGAATCTGGCTTGCTGGGTCTATCGGTAGTGCCCACGTGGCGTACTAGGGTTGGCTGCCCAGAGGCTATTTAGGCCACGAGCAGGTTTCCCCGGGGTTGGAAGAAGAAGTCAGAAGATTGTTCAAGGTTCCTGAATAAACTGCTGAAAGAAGAGCTTGGCGTTGCGTCTTCCTTGCTGGTCGAGGCGGTCGCGACACTAAACAACACAACAAAGCCACACTTGAATGAACAGAGGCCCTGACGGTGGGCTTAACCTTAGGAGAGAATGGAGACTAGGCAATGAGAGCCTGCCCCGGGTAGCTGTGAAAGCATTGCTGGGGTTGGGTTTCTAGCCATGCATCCCAATACCAAGCATGTTTGGCCCAAACATTCTTAGATGTTTCTTAAAGCTGCTATCCCTCAGCTGATGACTTTACAGCAAGTCTCTTCTAAGTGCTATCTCAAGTTGGCAATCTGTACAACCCTGGTGCTGGGAATCATGCTTTGGGTCTGAAGTCACCAACATGGCCTCCACTTTCCATCAGTTTGCTATCCCTTGTGTGGTCATATAAATGAGAATGTCCCCCCCATAGGCTGATCTATTAAAATGTTTGGTTCCCAAGTGGTGAAACTGTTTGAGAAGAATTAAAAGGCGTGGCCTTGTTGGAGGAGGTATGTCCCTGGAGGCAGACCTGGAGGTTTAAAAAGCTCCTGCCAGGCTCGGTCTCTCTCTCTCTCTCTCTCTCTCTCTCTCTCTCTCTCTCTCTCTCTCTGGCTGAAACATGCACATGACATGTGAGCTCTCACCTATCACTCTAGAGAAATACCTGCTTGAAGCCACAACTCCCTGTGATGATGATCATGTGCCATGATGCTCGTGATGATCACCTTTTAGATAATTAAGCAAGACCATAATTAAATGTTTCCTTTTAAAAGTTGCCTTGGTCTTGGGACTGGAGAGATGGCTCAGCGGTTAAGAGCACTGACTGTTCTTCCCAGGACCTGAGTTTGATTCCTAGCATCCACACAACAGCTAACAACTGTCTGTAATTCCAAGATCTGACACCTTTACACAGTTATACAAGCAGACAAAACACCAATTCACATAAAATACAAATAAATAAATAAATAAATAAATAAATAAATAAATAAATAAATAAAGTTGCCTTGGTCATGTTATCTCCTCACAACAATAGAACAGTAATTGGAAGTTTTAGAGTTATACTTTTATCTCTCACCTCAAGGTTATGTCAACTCAACTTATTCTAGTGAGACCCAGACCATCACCATTGCACAAGTCATCCTTTGACTAACTATATCAATGACAGTAAACTACAAAACCTATGCACTGGAAGTCACAGGC
Organism: Sigmodon hispidus; assembly: GCA_004025045.1. Taxonomy (NCBI): domain Eukaryota; kingdom Metazoa; phylum Chordata; class Mammalia; order Rodentia; family Cricetidae; genus Sigmodon; species Sigmodon hispidus. The sequence goes on from PVIH01000121.1 coordinate 90,651, forward strand.
ACCCTAATGCCCAAGAAAGACAAGGTCATCCTGTGAGAAGACTGAAACCCAACTAGATGCAGAAATTTTCTGTAAATATTCTGACCTTACAGTGGCCCACAAATGTCAATATCTTTGTTACAAAGAAGTAATTTCCCACATAAGCCCTAACACCATGCTCAATAGGTTTCTTGGATGCAAATATATAAGGTCTCTGCCTGCAGAAGAAGAATTTTAACCCATTTATATAAAGATTATGGCTTTGAGTGACAATGCAGTGGGAGGTATTTTATAGCTCACCCAGTCTAAGTAGCCGTACACTTGTCCGTTATCACTTATCTGATACATAAGAATATCCTACAGGGCCAGTGGCAATAGAATAACTACTATTTTAAAAACTGAAGGATTTAAGAGAGTCTTCAGCATATCATTGTCTTTCTTCTGAGGCCAGTGGAGAACCAGCCCTCTTCAGACACCTTTCTAATCTGTCTAGTCACCAACATATATCTAAGACCTTGCCATCAATGCCACATGACTGATAAAGAAGCTAGAAGATATGCTGGTCCTAGCTCCATGCCTATCCCAAAATGCCTGGGAAGGGAAATAATGACAAATGGGTAGAACATTACAGAAGAAGCTTATTTATGTTGCCTCATAGGAGAGAGAGCCACAGGTGACTCTTCAAATTATAGAGATAAATAGTTTGGTTAAATGTGTGATGTCACTATCAAGTGGAACTGTTTGAAAGGATTAGAAGGATTAGGAGGTGTGGCCTGGTTAGAAGAAGTGTATAACTGGGGTGGGCTTTAGGGTTTCAAAAGCCAGGGCCCAATGTTTCTCTCTCTCTCCTCTCTCAACACAAATTCTAGTTGTTATTAAATGAAAGCTCAAAGCCAGGTATTGGGAAAGCTGGAATATCAAAGAGAAGAAACAGACCATAGTCAATTCTCACCCAGCCAATTTCTCCTGGTAAAAGCTATCTTCCCAAGTCTTCAGCCTGGCTCATCACTTCTACAGAATCCCACACTGTCTGCCTACACAGTGCTTAAATATGTGCTTCCCCCAGTTGTTTCATTTCCTGGTTCAATAATAATAATTGCATCATATGCCTGTATCATAATTCTAGAGTTAAGATTAAAGGTATGAGCTACTACTGTTTGATAGTTAGGCCTTGAACTCACAGAAAGATCTTTGTCTCTGGAGTTACAGCAGTAAAGGTGTAGGTCACCACTTGGTCTTTCCCATACTGGGATTAATGGCCTGAGTTACCACTCTCTGACTCTCATGGCTTGACTGTTCTCTGTTCTCTGATATTACAGACTGATTTTATTAAATATAAAAAATTCACCACACTTTCTCTCTTTCTTCTCTCTCTCAGGATGTAGCTCTCAGCTACTGCTCCAGCACCATGCATGACGTCACGTTCCCTGAAGAAGTAACAATGAACTAAACCTCTGAAAGTGTATGCAGGCCTGCAATTAAATGCTTCCTTTCATAAGAGTCCTCTTGGTCATGGTGCCTTTTCACAGCAATAAGATAGTGACTAAGATAAAAAGAGTAAAGTGGTCCAGAGGTGAGCAGATTCCGGCACGTGGACCACCCGTCTGGAGAGTCCATCTCTGGGACCAGGGTCAATCCCTAGAGTCTGATCTCAGCTCTTCCTAGCAGACAGGAGCTAGGGTTTGGCTGTGAGGGGCTCCTCCAGCCACACCTAAAAGAAGGGACCTTGTACAGCCAGGCCCCGCCTCCAGGACAAACTGCATCATCAGAGAAGGACTGAAGATTTGAAATTCAGACCCCTCCAGAATAGAGTCAGAGATCGAGCAGACTCCTTGCTCAGAAGAGACAGGAGACACATAAGCCCTCTTACCACAACTGACTAGGAGAGGCCTAATCGTGAAAAACTGAAGCCATGAGCAGACGACAGTGCAAAAATACATATAATAATATAAAAAACAACAAGGCAACACCAGAAGAAACTGGTGGTTCTACAACTACAAGACCTGAACAGAGCAATGAAGAGGAAACAGAAGGAGACAACAGCAAAAACACCTTTATAAAGATTATTGAAGCCTTCAAAGAAGATATAAAAAATTCCCTTAAAGAAATAGATCCCACCTGACACCTGTTAGATTGGCTAAGATAAAAGACACAAAGGACAGCCTATGCTGGAGAGGTTGAGGAGCAAGGGGAACATTCCTCCATTGTTGGTGGGAGTGTAAGCTTGTTTAGCCACTCTGGAATGCAGTATGGCAGTTTCTCAGAAAACTTGGAATCAATCTCTCCAAGGATCCAGCAATACCACTATTGGGCATATACCCTAAAGATGCACATTCGCACTCCAAAGACATTAGCTCAACTATGTTCATAGCAGCATTATTCATAATAGCAGAAACCTGGAAACAACCTAGATGCCCCTCAACTGAAGAATGGATTAACAAACTGTGGTATATCTACACAATGGAGTACTATTCAGCAGTAAGAAAAAATGATATCCTAAAATTTGCAGGCAAATGGATGGATTTAGAGAATATCCTCCTGAGTGAGGTATCACAAACCCAGAAAGATAAGCAGGAGATGTACTCACTCATTAGTGGGACTCTAAACAAAAAAGCAAAAAGCAAAGCATGTCCAAGCTGTAAACCACAACCACAGAACAGCTTGGGATCTGAAACACCTTGGATGCCACTCCCTCTAGAGGAACACCTGACCCAGTCTCGATGTTGGGGGGAGAAAACTGGATCTGCCAGGAGTGGATGTTGAACTGAGCCATATTGGAACCGTGGGACCTCCTGCCCTTGCTGGGGAGGAGATGGGGAGATGTGGAGAAGAGTTACTGGGAGGGGTGGGAGGGACAAGGAAGCTTGAACAATGATATATACGGATAAAAAATATGACTTTATTCATAATAAAAAATAAAATAAAAATTTTTAAAAATTAAAAAAAAAGAGTAAAGAATTATAAACAAGAGAGGGTGAAGAGAAAGTCTAAAGGTTTACCATTCAAAAATATACTAAGAGAATAGATAGACCGGCAAGGTGACTCAGCAGGGAAGGGCACTGGCCACCAAGCCTGACCACCTGAGTTCCATCCCCAGAATCCCCATGGTAGAAGGAGAGAATTCTTTCTAACAAGTTGTCCTCTGACCTCCAAATAAGCCATGCAGCGCACACACACACACACACACACACACACACACACACACTCAATTAAAAAAAAAAAGAATGTTAAGAGAATGAAATTATATTCGGTGTGTTGTTAACGCACACAGGGAACAAAACACACTACCAGTAACCCACGGTAGAGTTTATTTAAGAAGTTCGTGGGACAGGTGCAGAGGGAAGAGAAAAGAGAGAGGACCCCGCATGGCCTTTCCCTTATACGAGGCAGGTAGACACAGGTTTACATGGCCACACCTGGTCTTGCATATGGATAACAGGGGCGTGCCTTCCATGCACATGTTCTGGCGGTGCTGTTTTAGAGCAGCATATTTATGGGGTAGCTACCATGTGCCAGGAATCCTTACACAGAAGAACTCGCAATAATTATGTTATTAGGACCACCTATCATTTAAGAGGTTTGTTCTTTCCCTTCACTCAGCCAACAAGAGGTTGCAGGGATGATGTTCTATTCTTCAAGTAGCAGAACCAGTACTGAACCCCTAACAGGTAATGTGAACATGAGAGAACAAGTCTAGATAAGATACACAGGCTTCCATGCATCCTAAGAGGGGCAGTTACCTTTCAACTTTCAACAACCGTCCTTTGGGATATGCACTTGACCATGATACCTGCAACCATTTATTTGTGTGGTAACTGGCATGTGCTAAATGAACATCCATGTCTCCAACCTGGCACCCTATACATGTCATTTAACCAGAAGAAGATATACTAGGGAAAAAAAAAATGAGACAGGCTAAGCACTGGTTTCTGCCCACAGAAATCACTGGGTTACCCTTCTCCCATCCCTAAACAGCTAGCTTGGGAACAGAGTGGAATGGTCTCCTAAAGACTCTAGACTAAATAAAATCTATGTTGGACACATAGGCAGCTGCCCTACAGGGGATGCTGGGATGATTATTCTTGGTTGTCAACTTGACTACATCTGAAATTAACTAAGATTCAAATGATGGGCACACCCATGAGGGCTTTTTTTTCTTAATTAATCATTTGAAGTGGGAAGACTCACTTCCAATCTTTGAGGCCGGAAGACAGGGCTTTGATACAAATCTTTTGAAGATCCACCCTTAATGTGGGCCACGCCTTCTGCTAGTGACCTATATAAAAGGTGTGGAAGAAGGAGGTTTGTTCTCTGCCTACTTGTTCTCACTAGCTAGCCCTTTCCTTCACTGGCAGTGGAGCCGACTTCTTTGCAATTCCAGCATGTACTAAAGACCAGCTGAAACATCCAGCCTCTCACACAACTAATGAATCCTTGATCCTTCTGTTGGTAGACAGCCATTGTTAGACTAGCTGGACTACACCCTGTAAGCCATTCTAGCAATTCTAATAAACATACTTATCATTCTATCAGTTCCGTTCCTCTAGAGAACCCTGACTAATCCAGATGTCATGCAATGTTTTCTCAGCAACCAGGACACCTGAACCTGGGTTCAGTAGCAAAAGAATTGAAAATGCAGCCTTTCTCTGTTAAATTTGTTTCCAGTATAATTTGATTTATCTCTACTAGTTTATAAGTGTTGTTAGTCATTAACAAAATATTTTATGTCTAGGAAGAAAGAATTCCCTATCAAATTAGAAGTTAACTTTGCTACCTGGAACTTCTACACACCAAGATTAACACATGTATTTTTCATATCATAATGCCTGCAGTGATCATTTAAAAATGTAAAAAGAAAAATAAAAGATATATATGGGATATCTGAACCCCTGCATCAATCTCCAGCCATGGAATATATTTCACATAAGCATTACCACTCAACGATCAGACTCCAAGAGAAACTCACAGTGACTAAGTGTCTAGGGAGAAGAAAGTCCCAGGTTGGACCACCACCTGGAGGCCCATGCTTTGAGGCATAGGCTCTCTGTGTTTGTAGCATTAGGGAGCAGGACTGAGCCATAGTGATTGGCCTGGTGGGACACTGCTATAGGCTAGCAACACATGTCATTGTCCTTAGAAGGACACGTGGAAAAGCGTCACCTTTAGCTGCATCATTGGAGTCCAACCAGGAGACCCTGTCTCAAAAACAGAAATAGGATTACATGAAAGAAGCGAGTAGGGGAAGGAGGTTTTTTGGTAGCAAAATGTTCTACATCTGACTGGTGAGATTTACTCAATTCTTGCTAGAACTTTAAACTATATATTTTTAAGTGAATTTTATCTTTAAAAAATTAGATGTCAATAAAGGTGCTAAAAACAATTCAATATGAATATGAAAAGCATGTGGATCTACATAGTAATCTGCACCAGCCTATTAAGGAAAAAATTCAAGTCAAACACAAATGAACAATTTAGAAAGTTCTGCTTCACAGGGACCATCACATGCATCCAAACTAATAAAGAACATATAACAGATAGATCATATGCCTAAACACAAATAAAATGATAAAATTTAAAAGAACTTTTAAAAGAGGAACAGATAAGAAAGTTGGGGCTGGAAAGATAGACCAGTGCTTAAGAATCTGGCTGCTTTTCCAGAGGATCCAGGTTCAATTCCCAGCACCCACATGGCAGCTCACAACTGCCTGTAATTCCAGGTCCAGAGGATCTGACACTCTCACACAGATATACAGGCAGGCACAACATTAATGTACATTCAACAAAAATATATTTTTAAATTGAAAATAAAGGAAAAGTCCAGCTCTACTAACTTAAAGATGTTAGGACTCTGTACTTAAAACACCCAGAAGACCCCACGGCCAAGTGCTTAGAGCTGAGAATACTCTCAGCGAAGTATAAAATCAAAATTCAGAATTAGCAGTTTTTCTACATACCAGCATTGAACATGATAAATGACCCCATTCTTAGTCCAGCAACAACAAAAAGAACAAGGAATAACTAACCCAGAAGGTGAAAGTCTTTTCAGAACAACACAAATCATAAGGCTCTGAAGAGGGAAATTAAAGATGCCAGAAGATGCGAGCACCTCCCACACTCTTTCATTCTAAAGCTAATATAGTGAAACCAGCTACTGTACCAAAAACCATCTACACATTCAATGCATTCAGTTCCCATCAAAATTCCAATGACTTTCTTCACAGGAGTAGGAAAAACAAATAAACAAAACTGAAATCATGCATAAGTTCTTTTTTTAGAATATTTTTATTATATTATGTGCATTGGTGTTTTGCTTGCATGTCTATGAGGGTGCCAGATTTTGAAGTTAGAGACAGTTGTTAGCTGTCATGTGGGTGCTGGGAGTTGAACATGGGTCCTCTGGAAGACTCTAGAGGAACAGTCAGTGTTCTTAACCGCCGAGCCATCTCCCCAGCCCCGATGAATAAGTTCTTAAGATGCTGACTAACCAAAGGCATTCTGAGCAAAAAAGAGCAATGCTGAGGGATCACACACTTGATTCCAACTTACACTAGAGTCATAGCAATAAAACCACTATGGTATGGCTCAAAAACAGACATGCAAACCACAGAAATATAATGGAGGATCCAGAAACAAACCCACTTGGCCTGCCTGGTTTTCAACAAAGCTTTCCCAAACGTGCTCTAGAGAAAGGACAGCATCTTCAACAAATGGTACTAGGAAAACTGAATATCTATCTACACGTTAAAGAATGAAACTCAACTCATTTCTCTAACTGTACAAAAAATAACTCAAAATGGACCAAAGTTACTAGTGTGAGACCCAAAACTCTGATGGTTGCAGATGAAATGAATACTTCAAGGTTTAGATATAGGGAGGGCTTCCTATGAGATTCCACCAGATCAGGGGAAGCCCCAAGAGCAGATGGGTGGCTGGGGTTAGGGGTGGACGATATGGAAGCTAAAGGCTCTGCAGAGTGAAGGAAACAGTCAGCAGGAGGAAACAGCCTACAGAATGGGAAGGGGAGGGACATACCAGAAGGAATTAATGTCTAGAATTTATAACAAACCTAAACACCCCAAAAACAAAGAATACAAATCAGTAAATGAAAAAATAAATTGAGACATTTCTCAAATGAAGAAATGCAAATAACCAATAAATATATGAAAAAATGTTTAACATCCTTAGCTGACATGGAAATGCCAATCAAATTACACTAAGGAGTGGTGCTGGAGGAATAACTAAGTGGTTGCTGGCTACTTTTCCGGTGGTTCCCAGTACCCAAATAGTGGCTCACACCTGTAACTCCAATCTCAAGGAATCTGAAACCCTTTTCTGGTCTTTGTGGGCACAGCACACATGTCGTGTGCATACATGAATACAGACAAAGTACACAGACATGCAAAATAAAAATAGAAAACACACAGAGAGAGATCCCATCTCACTCTACTCAAAATGGCTATTGATGAGTATCTTAGTTTCTTGTCTATTGCTATATAGAGACACCATGACAAAGACAACTCAGAAAGCATTTAATTTGGGGGTTCACAGTTCCATAAGGTGAGGAACATGACAGCAGGCAATCAGGTATGGTGCTGAAGCAGTAACTGAGAGCTTATTTCAGGTCCATAAGCAAAGGCAGAGTGTTTAACATTTAAGACCATCTGGCTGTAGAACAGATTAAAGAAGAAAGCTATCTCAACAGATCTAGAGTTAACTGGAAATGATGAGGGCTTTTGAAACCTCAAAGCCCACCCACACAGTGACACACCTCCACCAGTAAGACCACACCTCCTAATCCTTCCCAAACAGTTTCACAACTGAGGACCAAGTATTCAAATATATGAACCTATGGAGCCATTCTCCCATTCAAACCACCACAGTGGGACTGTAAATTGATGCAACCACATAGAAATCAGAATAAAGTTCCTCAAAAATCTCAAAGTAAGGTTGGGTGATGTATCTTACACATAAAATCCTAGTAACTGGGAAGCTGAGGCAGAACGACCACTATAGGTTCAAGAACAGTTTGACCTACAGAATGAGACTTTGGCTCTAACATTTTAATTAATTAAACTTGCCATGCCAACCATTGTCCCTTTCTTTGGCAGATACAGGAAGGAACTTACAGATGGACCAAGGGTTGCCTGCACACCCTTGTTGATTGTTACATATTTCCAATAGCTAAGAGATGGCATCTGCCTAAACATCCATCAACGGATGAATGGATAAAGGAAATGTGGCACATATGCCCAATGGAGTTGCATTCAGCCATAAAAATGAAATTATTTCATTTGCAGAGAAGTATATGAAACTGGAGATTGTGTGATGTGAAATAAACCAGACTTGCAAGACAAATTTTGTCTGGTTTGTATCATAAGCAGAATTCAGATTTAAAACAAAACACATCTGTATGTATTTACACATACGTGCATGCCATTTATAGGACATGGAAGTAGAAGGAGGGGTATTCAGGAAAAATAAAGGGAATGGGGAATGAGAAGAGGGGAAAAGCAAGAGTCCATGGAGCAGCGAGTGTGGACAGCATACGGCATGACCAAAGGAAAGCCAGGCTTCTGTACCAAGAGTAAATGCTGGCAATGAAGACATTTTAAAATGCTTCCCTGAAAGCCTAAAAATAAATCTAACTCATGGACTTATGAAAAAAATACCAAGACAAATGAGTTGCCTTAGTACTGAAAGAGAAACAGTCCTTTTATATCAGAAGCCACAGGGATAAAGGGTGGATGCTAAGAGGAGAGGTGAGTGTTAGTGCTGATCGTTAGGACAGATGGAGAGAGGCAGGACTGGAGGTGAGAAAATTAAACTTACCTCCAAATTTAGATACAAGGGAAACTGTCTAGAAAGCACAATAGTTGCTGGATGAAAGAGAAGCTCATACAGGAGCCGTGCAGGAAATGGAGCCATTTGGCATCCCCAAACAAATGCTAGATTCACACGGTCTTCTAGAGCAGTTCCACCAGACAGTTAAAGAGTTTGTGATTCCAAAGTCACATCAGATTTTCCGACAAGGAAGAAAAGGGGACTAAGACCTCACAGTGTTTTACAAAGCTCATATGACTGCAATATAAAACTCAGGCCCGCACAGTGCACAAAAGGAAAATTACAGAGCAAACCTAGATTCCAATATTCTAAACAGACTGTGAGTCCACTGAATTCAGCTGGAAATTAAAGAGTGTCAGAGCACAGTGTACGGACTCGTGGCACATTTAACATTTTAAGATGAGTTCCCATATTGATCTACATGAAGGTAAGTCTGCAGTCTGTGTGATACACCCCAATCAAAACCACTTAATCCAGCAGATCTCAACCTGTGGGGTCATTTGGGGGGGGTCAAACAACCCTTTTACAGATGTCACCTAAGACCACTGGAAAACACAGATAGGTACAATATGATTTGTTAACAGTAGCAAAATTACAGTTATAAAGTATCAACAAAATAATTTTATGGTAGGGGGTCACCACAGTGTAAGAAACTATGGTAAGGGGCTTCAGTATTAGGAAAGTTGGGAATGACTGACTTAATCTGTGCTACACACTCTGCTCCACTTGGAAAGCCAGACACTGCGGTCTCCACACATTTCAGAAAAAGGCAAGGCCATCTAAGATGCCTGAGTACTATCGTGTGGGTTCTTGGGGATGGTGCCATTTTTACAAGTGCATGCCAGTGAGTTTTGCCCAGAGGGGGCAAATGATCAATATTTTGATTAACTGGTTGTCTTCACAAATAAAACAAAATCACAAACTATAATCCACATATTATAGTTACAGTGATGCACAGTTCGAGGGTTTAAAACATTTCCAGAGCCGTTTCCCTAATGTATTCTCTCCCTCTCGCCTGGCAGAAGCTGATAAACCAACAAAATAGATGGAGTATGACCTCTGTAGCTTCAGAGATTCGGAGCGTAGACAGCAGGGTTTGCCAGAATATCCCATCATGACATGCAATGCAACTCAGTGCACTTCGACTGATGTGAGGAGAAGGATGTAGGAGAGGGACAGATTTTCAGTTTTATGTTCTGGTCTCCCTGTCTGTGACTATGGAGACTGCCGCAGGGGTTCTCCCAAAGATCTTTGCTGTGATGTTGTCATGATCAATTTTCTTTGTTAGAGACATTACATAAATCAATCCTGGAAAAATAGTTGACAGCGACAGCAGAAAAGAAGATGGGGAGGGGGAGGGAAGGAGAAAAGGGAGGGGAGGTATTGTAAAGATTTCTGCCTGGACTTTCTGGTCTAGCCCAGAGGTTTAGTCCCACTCTGGCCCCCGCTTTGCCTCAAATAATCACACACAGGCGTATATTATTTTTACACTGATTGATCTAAGGCCCAGGCATATAATTTGCTAGCGCTTACTCTCAGTCTAACCCATCTTGTTCAGCCATGCAGCTCGGTATCTTTTCTCAAAGCAGCATCTCAGTCTCTTCATCATGTCTGTGGTGGCTCTCTCTGGTGGCTCTGCCTGACATCTGTGTCTGGCCTCTGTCTCTGCTCTGAGATGTTCCTGCGTGTTCTTAGCCTGGTAGCCCCACCCACACTTCCTGTTTGCCTTTGGCCAATCAGCTTTTATTAAATCCATAGGTGGGACAAATATTTACATTTTGTGGCCAGCATAAGCCCACTACAGGAAGCTGAGAAAGGAGGGGAGGGGAGGGAAGGGAAGCAAGAGCTCACTTCCTGGATTACAGGAAGCCTGGAATTGTTAGAGGTCTAGAAAGCAAGCAGAGGACTGAGGAGCTCAGTGACCTACTCACAGTAGTCCATCTTCAGGCTGCTGTGGGACTCGAGTGTGCACTCAACAGTCAGGGAGGGGTGAGGAAGAGGACCCAGAAGAAGCTTCTCACCCAGCTCACCTGCAACGTCATCCCCACACCACAGTCATGTCTGCAGGCCAGTTCCAGGTGTGCAGATAGCTTCCTACCCAGGAAGTCCACCACAGAAGCAGAGATGGTATCAACAGATTTTCTCCCAAGACTTGTCAAAAAGACTAGAAATTTCACCAGACATGGTTCCCCTTCAGATTGCCTCAATTCTGATAACGTTTGAAAAAGCGTAAAGAATGACAAATCCCAATTTTCAAACAACCTGGACAAAGAAATGTACTCACAGCATGATCTGTTTTCCAGAAAGATGTGGACTTACATGTGAGTGCACACATACTGTTCATGTGTGGGGTCACATTTAGGTGCAGCATACTTGGAGACCAGAAGTCAAACTTGAATGCCCCCCTCTGTTACCCATTATTTTTTAAGACAAAAATCCCTTGTCCCTGCCCCCGCCCCACCCTAGCACTAGAATTAAAGGCACACACTAACACATCTTGATTTGTAGCATGGGTCTGGGGATGGAACTAAGATCTCCATTCTTGCATGGCAAGCACCTTCCCCAATTCAGCCACCTCTCCAGCCCCAAGACACGGACTTGTCTCCATGGAAATCCTAACACAATTAAAACTTAAACCTGGCACTTTGGAGTTGGAGTGTGGGTCTTTCCTTCTCTAAATTCAAGCATGTTGTTAAAAGAAAAAATTCAGAGTTTCTGTCTCATATCAGAAGAGACACCTAATGATAGACAAAAGAAAAGACAGAAGAAAACCAAAATCTAGGGAATATTGTCATCAAAAATCTCTTTTATTTTAAAACTTTTTATTTTTATTTATTTGCCTTGGTGTTTGCCTGGAACTAGGAACTGGAACTACGGACAGTTGTGAGCTGTCATGTGGGTGCTGGGAATTGAACCCTGGTCCTCTGGAGGAGCAGTCAGTGCTCTTAACCGCTTAGCCAGGCATGGCAGTCCAGTGTGTAGCCTCGTTCTGGGGAGGTGGAGACAGATGGATTCCAGGGGCCACATGGACTAACAGTCTAGGCAAATCTATAATCTCCATCCTCAATGGAAGACCATGCCTTAAAAATCAAGATGATTCCCAACTGAGGAAGACAGCTGACGGTACCCCATAGCCTCCACTTGTGCACTGCCAGGCAGGTGCTCATGGCATGCATGTGTGTGCATGCACATGCATGCTCAAGCACAGACACAGACACACACACACACACACACACACACACACACACACACACACACACGCCCTGGAGACTTGATCACATCAACAGCAGCACCTATAACTGATGTGTTCTTTTCAGGATCACCACTGGGCATTCAGTATTCTCATACTTATTTTTGACTGTTTAGAACCTTTCTTTAGATATAGTACTATCTTAAAATTTACACTTTCTGTTTTGATATTAATAATGTTTACGTTTTCCACATTGAACAACAAATTTTCCTAACAGCAATCTCTGAAGTCTATGTGCTCCACAACGACAATTCTACCTGGTCCATAATAATGTCATCTATTGAGGTAGATGGATGATGAGGATAGACATGCAAGAAATACATTGCATCACTGAACTACACTCTCCGTCCTCCAAGAATCCTTTTTCTTTGATAATTTAGAGAAATTGACCTTCTGAACTTAGTCATCTAACAAGTTCCCATGATCAGTCATGGTTGTGAGTGTAGGAACTACCTGGGAACTGTCTCATGGGTCTCCAAGTGCATAGATGTGGTACGAGCTGATGCTGAGAACAGAGGGTCCTGCATACATGCAGGCAAATGTATAGGAGTCATAACTCACCCAGCATCCCAAGACTATAAAATTTCCTAGGATATCCCAGAGTTCATCTGCTGCCATCACAGTCCTGGAAACTATGCTGAGTATATTGGGTTATGCACTCAGCATCCCTTTTCTGACTTTTTGGGAAGTTCCCTGACCTTGAGGACCAGCTTTATAACCTCTGTACTGGGATATCTTTTTCCTAAGTACCTAATTCTAGATTAAACTCTATCATTTAAATACACGGGTGGTCTCTCTCTTCCTAGCCAATGACCATTTGTTTAAAAAGTGTCAGTTGCCCAGTCCCACAGATGGTCATGCTCAGGTAAAAAGTCCCCATCTCTGGGGTTTCAAATGACTGTTCCTACTGTACAAAAGGAGCCAGAGCACACAGAGACAAGGCTTTGCAGACACATACTAAACCACGAGAATTTCAGCCAATTATTCTTTACAATATCAAGCTAGCTGGTTCTTTACAACTATTCTACTTCTATAAAGAATAATACTTCTTAGCTTCATAATCACACTTTTGTTGGCATCCGCAATAGCTGAAAATGAATCTGTATCTCTTTGCAGGTATCTTAAATTCCCATTTACAAGTGGAAAGCCTGACTGAGTGGCTCTGGCTGATATTACAGTTCTTACTTCAGAATTTTTTTTAATCTACCACCATTCGAAATAGAAAAGTTTCAAAAATAATGGCAATATTTTATAGCCAGCCTCATGAATGTTATAAGGGGATAAGGGGCCACACCTTAAAACTTCATTTTTAACTTAAAAATACAAACCACACATATTCAAGTGATTAATTTTAATTCTTAGGAACATTTTTTATTGTATTTTCCTGAAGATTTTTACTCAAATTTTCCACTTCTGGCTTTTCCCACTGTCAGTTCCAGTTCTTGGAAAGTTATCGAAAGGTCCTAACAGATAGAGGAAGGATCGTGAGGAGGGGGAGTTGATTGATTGAGACAGAAATGGTGGGAGAGAGACTGGAAGAGATAATAGGGACCCACGCTGTGTTGAAAGCTTCCCCCAGGATGTCCTGGTTCTTTCTGTTGCTGTGACAAAACACTAACCAGAAGCAGCTTAGGGGAAGGGAGGTTTATTTGTCTTATACTTCCAGGTCACAGTCCATCATTGAGGGAGGTCAGGCCAGGGACTCAATCAAAAACTTGGCTGCAGAAACCGTGAAGGGTCTCTGCTTATTGACTCGTTCTCAGGCTCACATTCAGCCAGCTTTCTTACACATCCCACCACCTCCTAGGGATGGCACCACCCACAGTGGGCTGGGCACATCTACATCAATCAATAGTTAAGACAATTTTCTACTGTGCAGTCCCACAATTGGCGACCTCTTCTCCGGGAAATGTAAGCTGTGCCAAGCTGACAGGTCACTAACTACGGATGACCAGTCAGGATGTCAAGATTGCCAGGGCATTAACCACCCTGACTTGCACCATGTTGAGAGTACCTTCTCTGGAGTTATACTGGATTCTTCTCAGCAGAGCCACTGTGCTCACTCACTACAGACCATCCGCGTCTGTCCTCTTACACTGCTCCAGCTATGCAGAATGAGTGCACATGGCGCTCAGCCTCACATGGACACCCCTGGGAGAGCCACACCACCACCAGTGTACCACACATTCTCCTTTCTTCTTCTCCATTTCTGTCTCTGTTCCTCTCCTCTTTCCTTTTACCTGAGCCTGGGCCTATCTTATAGGGAAGGAGGATGTGAAGACACAGGCTGGGCCTGTCCCTGGTGTCCTATAGTTGAAATCCCTCAGTGGGTGCGGTGGCCTTACCCACCAGCTTACCTTCACTATTCTGTGCAGTTTCCTCACGACCACACTGGGAGCCAGATGACCTGGGAGAAGGCAAATTCATATGCCCCAAAGTGCAGAGAACCTGTGTGAGTCCTCTCTAACCCAGGTCTGCTTTGGTCTTCAGGTGAGACCACAGCAAAAGAATCCCTGGGGCCTCAGTAGGGATCAGCGATCATCCAGCTGACTTAGTCACAGGGCTGTAAAGCAACTCATAATAAGGACTTCAAATCAAAAACAAATCAAGACATTAAACGTGGCATAGTGTCAAATGGCTAGATCCCAGCACTCAGAAGGTGGGGGCAGGAAGATCACAGTTCAAGACCATCCTCTGAAAAAGAATTAAGAGTGAAGGAGAGAGGGAGGGACCTATGACCAAAGACTCATCAGGAAACAGAAGCCAAATCAAGTACCATTGCATGTGCTTATTACCCTTTCGAAGTGCAAGCAGAGGAGTGAGAATTCACGCCCCAAGCTGCAGTCCCTTTGTCCACACCATATAAATCCCCAAGCTCCCTTGCAGTTCAGAATCTTCTGCATTCCCTCTGCTCCAAAAGTCTACACACTAAATCCATGCTCAGTGTAAGTGTTCGTGGGAGAAGTCCCTCACGGGTGAGTTCTGAAGGGTCTGTTTAAGAGTTTAGCAAATCTGTGAAATTACATGAGGAAGGAGCGGCTGGCAAGCATCTTCGCGACCAGCAGGTAGTCAGGTTTCTGCCTATGGAAAGGAAAGGAGTTTCGATTGGACCCGGTTCAACAGGACACGAGCCCGGAAGGACGGCTTTAGTCTTCTGATGTAAGACGTTATGTAAGTCAAACAAATGTGCCTGTCTTTCAGGAATGCCCCACACAAGCTGCATGAACCTGAGGGAGACAGCCAGGAGTGAGAATGTTTGTCCAAGCGGGGTTGGCAGTATGCCTGCCTTACACAACCCTCCCTGGAATTCATTACCACACCCTGCCCCCAGCTCTCACTGCACTCAATGCAGGCCACTGACCCACATCAAAGTGGAGCCTGGCAGCCTTATGCCCCCGGTGTGACAAGGACTCAGCCTGCTGCATGGAAGTGCACCTTGTCCCAGCTCCCGTCTCTAATTCTGTGATTCTTCAGAATATTTGCAGGGAAGAAATCCCAATGAGGCTGGACAGAGGGAAAACTGAAAGAGACTTGGCCTCCTCTGGTGAGCATCCCTGTTCTTGGCAGCAGATCTTCAGCAGGATAAGGTAGCACGTGTTGTGATTTCAGTATTCTGGAGGCAAAAAGAAGAGAATCAAGAGTTCTAGGTCAGTCTGGGACACACCATGAATTCCAGCCAGAATCAGACCTTCACTCCCTGAAAGCTACTAAATGGGCATGCCTCAAGTGAAAGTCAAATCATCCTTCCAGTTTTTCCTGGTATGATCAAACAAGTACAATCCAGAGAGTGATCTACATTCACCATATTTTTAGGCTTTTGACTGGGTGTGCAAACTTAAAAAAATGTACAAGCCAAAGGGAAAGAGAGAGCAAGCATGGACAGGTGAGCAAACATCACCAAGCTGAGTCTCAACACAACCAGCAGAAATATATTAGGGAAACTGAGGCATCAGCTAGAGTTGCCCAGTGATCCTTTTCTCCTGGATAGGTCCCCACTGCTAAATACCCTTTACTCCACACTGCACTTTTATATTATATTAGCAACTGTATCCCCCAGCCATTGTCAAGGGCACGTTTTCCTCCTGGGCTGTTGGGCTGTTTCCTCCCTGTCACAGAGTCAGAGAGGGGACAATCCCCAGACCTTGGAGGACACTTAGAGACAAACTTATTTAGGTTTGAAATGGGGCCAGTCACAGCACTTCCAAAGTGTTCAAATAGTGCATGATGATGTAATACAATGTCCATTGCACTCAAAGTCTGAGAAGCAACAACGATTGATAGGCACAAATTTCCACCTCAGTGTCATTTAAAGGTAGAATGAGGTGGGCAGTTCTTACTGCCACCAAGAGAGAAGGGTTTATCAAATGAAGCTTCTCCCTTCTTCTCAGTGACTGCTGCTTTTTTCGTCTGGAACCGAGGCCACTGAGGAGAACAGTAGTAATTGTGAGGGGGTTGAGCTGGGAGCACTAGGTATTCACTGCTCGCGGGTGCAGGCGGCACCCTTAACCCTCACTTCATTGCAGAGGTGGTATGACCCCAGCTTCTGAGTGACATGGTTGGTCTTTCCCTCTGCCTGGCATCTGTGGCTGTCATTCACAAGTCTCAGGTCCTGAAGCTTCACATGGCTTTTCTTTATGAGCCAACACAGACACTGCATTTCAGGAGTGTCTGTCCAGGAATCCATATGTCTTTCTTTCTCTGGAATGCTGGCATGCACAGTGGTCTTCCATCTTCTGGTTACATTTTGCTCAGCCTAGAGAGTGATTTTCCTAACCAGTGGCCAGTTATGCCCCAAGTAGGGGAAAGATGGACAGACAGACAGAGTTCTCCCATTGAAGGGACACTAGAAGCATTTGAAATCACAAGATTTGTCTTCAAGTTCATCTTGAGTCAGAATCCCAGCTTACCCATGGCTACCCAAATCTTACATTTGGAAAGATCATCCCATCTACTGAAACACCAGTTTCCTTATGGGCAAAGAGAGAATGATAATGCAAATCACACAGTCCAGATCTGAAACTGAAGTCCTAAAAACTGCAAAGTCAGGAATTTCCTGAGCACCTGCATGAGGTCTCTTGGGGTCAGATTCCTCACCTGTCTTTGTAAACTGCAGCTGAAATGCACACTGAATATATTCTATCAGAATGTGTCCAGGCGACATGTGCAAGATGAATGAAGAATATAAAGGACTGCTTAGGTTCCGGTCACATTCCCAAGACACCTCATGACACATATCCAAATGTGCCTGAATACCAAGGTCTAGGGATTGTCTGCCCTCTGCTAAACAGTTCAGATAAGGGGTACTCAGTCTCCAACACTTGCCTTAGGCAATCAGGTTCGGTGGCAAGTGCCTTCACTGATGGAATCATCTTGCTGGCCTTCAAAGCTCTAATTCTAAATGTGTACTTTGAGGATTTTATTTTTCTTCCTCATTGTTGTAATAAAAGCATTTTCCTGTGTAATTTTCTAAAAATATAGCATTGCCTCACTGTGGAACTTGTCTTTGCCCAGAGAGGCTGAAATGTTTCGGGAGTCTTCCTTGGCAGGGAACAGACCCCACGTTCACTGCCACCTGGGCAGCTGCTCATTTAGAGGCAAACTCTTCCTGTCCCTGGTTAGCAGGAATGATTTACTCCATCTTGATCCTGTCAAAAAGTCTGGGTTATTCAAGAGATGAAGCGCTGAGGTACTGGTCTGCCTTGGGAAACTGTGTGGACAAGCTGTCTTTCCTTAGCAAGCCTTCTAAAGAGACTTGGAAGCAATTGTGTTAGAGATCAAAGTTAGGCAGTTGCTTTTATTATTACAATTAAAACATATTTCACACTAGATCCATACCAGGAAGTCACAACAGGTCTTCAGTTCTCTTTAAAAAGGGAAAGTACTGAAGGACGTTGTCAGGGGAAGCTAAACCTCGAATGTCCCCCTGGGCAACGGAAATGTCATTGAAGAGAGCTTCACCTTACTCAGTCCCAACAAACAGCGCTTACTTACCCTGCCTCCTCTCTCTCTCTCTCTCTCTCTCTCTCTCTCTGTGTGTGTGTGTGTGTGTGTGTGTGTGAAGGCATGGAGGTCAGAGGTCAGCATTAGTAAGGAATCCTCCTCCATCATTTCCCCCTTATGTTTTGAGGCCAACTCTCTCCGAGCCTGGAGCTCACAGATTCAGCTGGGCTGAGGCTGATGAGCTCCAGACCTGCCTGTCTCTGCTCTCCTAATGCTGAGTTACAGGTTTACGCACCAGGTGGGGGATCTAAAGTCAGGTTTTCATGCTTTTGGAAAATGCTGTACTCTCTGAGACACCTCCCAGCCCCGAGCACTCTTCTATTTATAACAAAATAAACTATAGCAGCCTTGGACTGTCCATAGCCATTGACAGCTTCCAGTAAAAAACACATGCAAATTACAAACTACTCTTTTTATCCCCTAACAATATTCTATGAAATTTCATCAAAGTGTGGTAGTTTTCTTGGTATGGATAAATTGAAACAAACTGTTTAATCAAAAATAGTTACTTTTCACTTTAAAATATTTCTAAACCAATTAGTGAGGACAACAGACAGAATAGCCTGGAGAGTACATTATTTAAATTTAAACAGTATCCCAATAAAGTAATTGTTTTTGAAAAGTTAGAATCTTAAATGAGGGCTGGAGAGATGGCTCAGCGGTTAAGAGCACTGACTGTTCTCCCAGAGGACCTGAGTTTGATTACCGGCATCCACATGACAGCTAACAACTGTCTGTAATTCCAAGATCTGACACCCTTACACAGTCATACATGCAGGCAAAACACCAATTCACATAAAATAAAATAGATATTTTTTTAAAAAAAAATCTTAAATGAACTACAAATGCTCAATAATAGGAAATAATAATTATTAATAACATTAAACTGTAAACATTAGCTACAAGCTCTGATGGGCAAACTTCAGACAAGTTTTCGATCACTCAACCTTTATTAGTCATGAAAGTAGACACTTTCTCTGCTTGTCTCTTTCTGTTTCTATCTCCTCCCCCCCCCTTTTTCATCCTCAGTGTGAAACCCACAGGACTTTCCAGCCATGATGATATAACTGAACCAAATCAACCCTCTTTCTTCTAAAATTATCATAAAATTGAACAAAATAATTGTTTCTAGAAATGAAGACCAGGCAGCAAAGACTACAATCCCCATAGGAACAGAGACTCAGCACTAGACTTCAAGGATGCCCAGCTCTCCTGCTCTGGGGAAATTTCCTCGGCAAGGTGAACTTGTTGCTTCTGCGTCACTAGGAATGACCTACGGGATGAAGGGACACTTCAGCTCATGGCTACAGCAGGTTCAGTCCATGGTCAACTCGCCCCATGCACTGGTACAGATGATCATAGAAGCTGAGCATAGAGCGGCTCACACCACAACATACAGGAAACAGACAGAGACAGACAGGACGTGGCCAGGAGTAACATTCTTAAGGATTCTTCTCTGTCACTGCCTCTCAAAAATTTCTTCAACTTTCCAAATGGCACCACTAGCTAGAGACCAAATACATAAAACAAGATTTCATGGGAAATGGTTTAGATTCAAACCCTAGCACAAGATGAACAAGAAACGCAACCATTGAATGATACAGGGGGCTGCGGAGATCAGAACTCAGGACAACTAGAAAGACAGGAGCCTGCAGGGCAAGCCAACATCTGCACAGAGAGCAGTGGAGGCCTGGGTGGGAACCTGCCATGGTCTGTGGTTAGAGGCGGCCCTGGATATACTAGTGGTAAGGTAATCTGAGACTCAGCACAAGAAACAGCTTGAGTGTGAGAACAGTTTGTCTCGTACGTGATGGAGGATGCCCCTACTAGGGAGGCACATTGTTAACAACCCATTATTGCCCCTTGTAACACATCTGAACACCGAAGTGGTGCCTCCATAGTTCTGCCATTCTGTGGCAAGCCTGCCCTAGCTCATATAGAACCTGCCCAGACAGGATCTGTGGGAAGACAGAGCTTGAGAGATGGTCTAACTGAACTGTCTGCTAATTCAGGAGTCATCACTCCTTACAGAAAGGTAGTAGGCCAGGCTTTTCACAACAGAGCATGGGATGACCTGGACAATAGATTTAACACACAAAATTTGAAAGCAACTTCCATAAGTATGTTCAGAGAAATAAAATCATCTTCATGAGTGAATAGGACACAAAGTATCTCCTAAAGCCTCATATGTTAGAGGCTTGGGCCCCAGCTTGGGGATCTAATAACTGACAGGCAATTGCATCATGAGGGCTCTGATCTAATCAATGGGTTTGTCCTCTGATGGATTCATAATTTGATGTCACTACTGAGAAGTGTCAGAAACTAGGTGGCCTCATTGGAGAAAGCAAGTCATCACATACATGCTATGGAAAAGCATATCTTGTCAAGGGATCTAGCCCCTCTGTCATTCTGTTTGGCTACCATGATGTGAGCAACCTCTTCCATACCACAGTCTTACCACTGTGGCATTATGTTTCAGGCACAAAGCAATGGACCCCATTGATCCTGGATAATGCAAATCTGGCGTGTGTTTATGTGTGTGTGTGTGTGTGTGCTATTCAACTCTGAAGAAAAAAATGAAATTACAAATTTTGCATAAAAGGTTATAGACTTAGAACATATAACATCAAGAAGTTGCACAAACTCAGAAATAAAAATAACTGACATTCTCCTTCATATACTGACCCTAGCCAAATAAGTATATATATATATATATATATATATATACATATACATATATATATGCATATGTACATGGATACAGTATAACATGTAGCAGAGAATATGAAAATGGGTAAACACTAAGAGATGAAGATTGAATGCAGATGATGGACACCTAAGTCATAATGACATAAAGTTCATTGTTTTTCCAGTTTCGACCCTGTCGTGGAGTTTTGGGAAAGGCAGGTTGTGGTAGATAGATGCATAAACTTATAACTGGTAGTGAAAGTGTAAAATCCAATGTGAAGCTGCCCACTTCACACTGGCTCTTCTGACTGTATTGAAGGTCACTGAAATGTATAGACTCTGAGTCTGGGTAATCTCACTGTGAAATGTTTTGTTTTCAAGTTCTTGACAATAAAGTTTTATTTTTAAAATGTTGAAAAATGATGATTCAAAACTCCAGCTTCACTTCTTCTGATTTCCTTTGAAGGCAAACATTTGAAACACATAAGACAAGGGTTATACAACACACACACACACACACACACACACACACACACACACACACACACACACGAACAATGACAATTTTCATAGTGGGAGGGGAGGACAGAGCAGATCTAAGGAGCCCCACAGCAGAGCTCAGAGAACACCAGGGAACAGCAGGGAACAAAGAGAGCCAAACAGAGGCAGAAAAGACAGATCTAACCCCACCTATCAACACCAAAGCAAATGCGAGGAGACTAGAAACCCAGCTTACAGACAGACATAAAAAAAAGGATGAGAAACATGTCTAGAAAAGATACATTACATAGAAAGAAACATATATTAGAAACAACAAAAAAAGTAAAAATAGCCAGTGCAAATAGTGAGTGTGGCCTTATTAATATCAGACAAGTAGACATCTATACAAAATAAGACATTATGTAAAAAACAAATGAAGAAATTTATAAGGCAACAATCCTAAATATGTATAGACCTGATGTTGTTATGAATTCTGGTTGTAATAAATAAAACTCAAAGCCAGATATTGGGGAAAGGCTGAAATATCAGAAAGAGGAAACACCACAGTCAATTCTCACCCAGCTATCTTCCAGCTTCCTCAGCCTCCCTCCTGGTCACTTCTAATGCCTGAATCTGTCTTGCTATGCTGCCTTAAGTACCTTCACCCAGTTGTGTCATATCCAGGTTAAGAAGAAAGGTGTGGGCTACTGCTATTTGATAGTTAGCCTTGAACTCACAGAAACACAGAAAGATCTCTGCCTCTGGAGTTATAGGATTAAAGGCATAGGCCACCACTCCAGGGCTTTCTAAGTGCTGGGATTAAAGGCATGAGTTACCACTCTCTGACCCTCCTGAATTGACTGTGGGTGGATTGGATCTGTTCTCTGATATTCCAGACTGGTTTTATTAAATATATAATATATCACAACCTGAAGACAGACCATTTCAATTTATGAGAGACCCACAGCAAGACAGAGACCACAGCCATCAGACATGTTAGCAGCCCCAAGTAGTTTCAAATTATTGTGAAGCTGGGCCTGGCAAGATGGCTACTTTAGAAGCTGAAGCAGAAAGAAGTTGAGTTCAAGGCCTACGCAGGCTGCATGGAGAGTCCAAGGCTGCCCTATAAACCTTACCAGACCCCATCTCAAAGTTTTAAAGAATAAAGTAGCAGATCACTTGCCTAGTACGTGTGAGGCACAGGTTTGATCCACAGTGCCACCAATGAAAGGGAAACCACCAGCATTCTAAACAACCCGGTCAGATGCCTAAGATGTACAGCTAGCAAGCGCTGTAGACACAGTGGTCACTCAAACCATCAGCTGAGCCACAAACAGAAGCGAACAGATTCCAAGGCATGTAAACCTTATACCATATGTTCTCTGTCTATAACATAAAAGTATAACGTTGAATAATGTGAGCAGGTAATGACACAAAATCCAGAAATTTTTCCTAGGAGAGACACACTAGTGAGATTAAGCCCTCGTGCCCTGATCAACATGCCTTTGCCTCTCACATGTTGACGTTACAGTATGTGTCACCAACTCAGGATATATTTTTAAATATATCTGAATCTTTTTTTTAAAACTTTTTATTTATTTATTTATTTATTTATTTGCCTTGGTGTTTGCCTGGAACTGGAACTACAGACAGTTGTTAGCTGCCATGTGGGGGTGCTGGGAATGGAAGCCGGGTCCTCTGGAAGAGCAGACGGTGCTCTTAACCGCTGAGCCATCTCTCCAGCCCCATATGTCTGAATCTTTAAAGCTATCATGTCATAAATGAGAAAAAAAAAAGAGGAGGTGGGAGGAGGCACCTGAGGAGCAGTTGATGAGAAAGATAAAGCAGGAAGCTAATGGTGACCTTTGTCACAGTGAGGACAGTGCATGATGGGAGGACAGTTCACTGAAGACTGAAAATTCTTAAAATCTGTTAGGGGCAAATGCTTTGGAGAAGTTGAGATGTACCTAGAAGAAAAAGAATGTAATCTGAGCAATGGCAGCACACCTCTTTAATCCCATACTTGGGAGGTAGAGGCAGGTGGCAGATCTCTTGAGTTTGAGGCCAGCCTGGTCTGCATAGTGAGTTCCAAGATAGCCAAGGCTATACAGAGAGACCCTTGATGAAGGAGGAAGAGGAGAAGGTATGAGGTTGAAGAGACGGCCCTGTGAATAAGAGTGGTTGTTGTACATGGTTCAGGTCCCAGTTGTAGTAAGAGTTTATGGCCTGGCCTACCTCTGAGGTCTGGACCCACAGTCTCAAATAATCACATAAAGTCTTGTATTAATCACATGCTGTTTGGCCAATGGCTCAGGCTTCTTGCTAACTCTTGCATCTTAACCAATTTCTATTAATCTTTGTTTTATCACATGACTTGTGACTTACCTGTACTTTTACATCTTTCTCTGTCGGTGACAGCTTGCAGCATCTCTGTGTGACTCTGCCCTCCTTCTTCTTCATCTATGCTTAGATTTCCTGCCTGTCACTAAGCTGCTTTTTCATAGGTCAAAATAGTTCTTTTATTATCCAATGGTAATTTACAGCATACAGAAAGACATCCCACATCACCCAGCACCCACATAAGAAGGGTGTGGTCATGCATCTGTAACCCTAGCACTATGGGGTTGGTGACAAGAGATTCCTTGGGGTTTTCTGGCCACTGGACTAGCTCCAGGTTCAGGAGAGACCCTGTATCAAAGTAATAGGGAGGACAGTGATAAAGCAGGGCACTCAATGTCATCTGTGCGCTTATGTCACACACCTCCTACACACTCACACACACACATTTGTACACAACTGTACAAATATCACACACACACTACATTAGAAAAATTTGTAAGTAAAAATATTTCTCTTGGAGAGAAATGTGAGGCTACTAAATCCCTTTGAGGCTGATGGCCAGCCAAGCAAGATAAAAGCCAACTCCTCTGAGGCTTCTAGAATAACAGAACAAGGTGTAGAATACGTAAGGACAAAGGGAACATACTCTACACAGTGCCTCATATCAGTGACCACTGACTGTAAAACAAAATCCAAAGTCATTCAATCTTTCAGCTGTGTCCTTCACCTAGTCACCATGACAGCATTCAACTTTACCCAGTAGCTACAGTCATAGGACCCTGACAATAGCTCTTACCAAGAAAAGACTGTGGTCCCCCAAAAGCATTATTTTCCTAGTAAGATAATTATTAAAATAATAAATTATAATGATAAATTAAAATAAATAAATAATGAAATCAGTTTGAAAATAAGTTTGAATTTTATTGCTTCTTGGGGAAAACAATCAGACTTAGAATGAGAGCAATTCAAAGCACATCTGGATGTTCCAGTGTTAGTACTTCATCTATTGTCACCTGCTGATGGGGAGGCACTCAAGTGTATCACAGCAGCACAGCCACAGGACCAGTTATTAACACTGTGGTGGTACTACCATCAAATGTGCCACCTGTATCCCAGTCCTCTTGGGTTAGAACTCAGGTCCTCTTCAAGAGTAGCACACGCTCTTAACTGCTGAGCCATCTCTCCAGCCCAAGCATGGTATTTTTACAGTTAAAAACAAAACAAAAAGCCCAAGGTATTTTAGTAGTCTGAATGTCTGACTTCAATATAAGCTCCTGGTAACTTAATATGCTTTTGCTAAATTAAGTATTTTTATTAAATTAAATATTTTGTGCTTTTGGTTTTTTTGTTATTGTCTTCTTTTGTTTATTTATTAGAGTCAGGGTTACTCTGTGTAGCCCTGGCTGTCCTGGAACTCATTTTGTAGACAGGCTAGTCTCAAACTCACAGAGATCCACCTGCATCTTCCTCCCAAATATTGGGATTAAAGGCTGTGTCACCAGTGTCTGGCTTTTTTGTTTGCTTTTTAGAACAAATAAACCATTTAATAATCTGTACATATGTGCTGGATGGTGGTGGTGCACACCTCAGAAGGCCTAGGCATATGGATCTCTGTGAGTTCGAGACCAGCTGGTCTATAAATGAGTATCAGAACAGCCAGAGCTATACAGTGAAACCCTGTCTCAATCTCTCTCCCCTAAAAAAAAAAAAATCTATGCATGTCTTTTGAGGTTTTCTACTAATTATATTGTCTGTAATCTTGTGGTTTAGTGAAGCATTCACTCAAGGCTTAGGTAGATGAGCAAAATATCCATTACCCCACATACAATATTCATTAAAACCCTGAAAATGACTTTCAAAAAGTTCTCTTGCATGTAAAATATATTTGCAATGCAGTGACACCTCAAAACAAAATGTGTCTCCTTTTTAAATCTGAGCCCCCACCGGATGAAATCAAGGCTGCTGCTGGTTTTCTGGGCATTGTGAAAGCCACCATTAGAGAAATATGACTTTAGTGACTCATGTTTCCATGCTTCTGTATAGATTACTCCAGAGAAGAGCACCCTGGCAGCCTGTTTACAGCTCACTAGGCTTTTTTCTTTTTCTTTTTTTTTTTTTTAAAAAGAACATTTGTTTTTAATTTATCTATAATCAATAAAAAAAAAAAAAGCTGAATAGCCAGTGTGGTTTTTATAGAAAGTTTATTTTTGGAAATCTGATAAGCATATAGCCTTGCATGTCCAAAAGAATTCTAGAAGATTCAGAACTTGAGGTAGGGACTCCTACTTGTTGGGTGACTCAGTGTTTGCTTTATTCATGTAGTGCCTGGTACCATTTGTCAAATATTTAGGTTTTAGGCATTTTAGAACAAGTTTTAATTACACATTCAACCTGAAGGCTATCAACCGTGACACTTTGACACTGTTGGGACCCAAAGAGGAATGTGTTACCGATATGAGAATATGTGAATTAATGCTTGTGCACATGGCCCTGTGAAAGCATGGCCACAGGCACACATGGGCATACAGGTGTAGAGATATTGTTATGAGACTCTGTCTGAGATATTCTCTAGAAGAAAAAGACCTAGGCAAGCAAAGCAGACACCAGAGAAATTTTACAAGATCTTGAACAACGCTTTTCTATTAGATGTGGGATCCACTGACATGTGTATGTATACCGTAAATTCTTAGCTAGACATCAGCTAAACAGAGCCTGAAAGATGGCAGATATGATGCTCTGTCCTGGAAACTCAATAGAATTCCCACTGGACACGAGTTTGCTGCATGTATTAATTAATCTATACTCTGACTTTAAAAAGCTTTAGAGAAGTATTCTTCCAGGTAAGTTTTGACTAGTTATGCCCTGCTGTGGATTATGCTCATTGATAAAAAATTTTTAAGAAGCCTGATTGGCTGATAGCAGGGCAAGAAGAGACTGGGAAGACAGCCTGACATAGAGAGAAGGGCAGAGTCAGGGGAACTGGGACAACAGCCAGCCACTGAGCAAGCAGGGCATGTAGAAGATGAGGTAACAAGCCATGAGACACATGGCAAAGCATAAATAGAAATATCGGTTAATTTAAAAGTAAGAGTTGGGGCTGGAGAGGTGGCTCAGAGGTTAAGAACACTGACTGTTCTTCCGGATGACCTGAGTTCGATTCCCAGCATCCACATGGCAGCTCACAACTCTGTAATTCCGAGATCTGACACCCTTACACAGTTACACATGTGGACAAACACCAATTCACATAAAATAAATATTGCTTTTAAAAAGTAAGAGTCAGCTAATAACAAGCCTGAGATACTGGCTGAGCATTTACAAATAATAATCAGCCTCTGGGTAGGTTATTTTGGAGAGGGCAGTCTGGACAGGAAAACACCACCTACAATGAATGCCTCTTCCAGGCGTTTGATCTTTTGATATTACAAGATACTGTCATCTGCCAAGGTCACATTTGAGAATCACTAAATTTTGCAAAAACATCACAAAATCCCCCCAATAATGTTTGTTCCTTTAACTGTCTTATACGTGGGTACTGTGGGTCTGTGTCAGCTCCTTAAGCACTTTACTCTCAGAAGCACCCCCATATTGTGCCAAGTGTCTAATCTGGGGTTTGCTTCATAGTTATGGAGGAGCATGCAGCCCATAGCTGGGCATGCTTAGAAGGACAAACTTTTAGAATACAAACTTTACTTTCATTTCAAAACCGAACCTAATTTTCTCTTCGTTGACTCTGAGTGAAATATTTAGGACAGGAAGAAGCCCTTCGTATCTAGCTATCACACGAGACAGGCTACCTCGAACCTCTGTGCCTTTGGCACACACACATAGTGAGGTCTCCCCTATAATTGTGCTCCTGGTAGGTGCCATGAACTTCATTGTTCTCATAAAGGATCACTTCACTGCGGCCATCAGTTTGGCTCAGCCTCTCTCCTGTTTATGGGAAGACAGGAAAACAGTCTTTGAGGTTTTGAGCATTTTCCCTGAGGAGCCACTGAGATACAAACATCACACACTTAAGTAAGAAAAAGGATTTCCTTCTAAACACAACTGACAGAACAGGTGTTGAGTGAAAGGGAATTTATCTGACCGCTGAGGGAAGATGAACTGTGGGCCTTTTGGAAAGTCTCAGTCACATTTCTCTACAAACCCAAGGAAGCTGCCTGTAGCACCAAACAGACGGGCCAAGCTGCCGGAGTCAGTCCCGCCCTTGTGGATCTGTGAGGCTTTAGCAGGGGAAAGGTTGGAGAGCTACAAAGTCTCATGGGACTTTGCCCTGAATTGGCCCTCAGCACCCTCTTGGGTCACACCCTCCCACCTTAAAGTTCTTTTTCATCTCTCTAAGGTGAGGCAAAGTCTGGATTTCCACAGCCTCTACTTTCTCTGGGCTTCTAGAAGTCATGGAAGCTTGCAGCCTCGATATTAGACAAATTCATTCACCCTGGTCAGACCCCTGACTCTGCCCAGTGTTTGATCCCTGAAACTCTTCTAGCTGAGCAGGAGCAAGGGAGATTGGATGGTTTTGCAGTCAAGAGATCTGGATTTTTACTCTGGTCTTCTATGTCCACATCTATTTTAGTCAGAATAGCAATGGCCCCTGGAGCTACCTTGAGCTGAAAAAGAGTGTGGGTAAAATGACTACTGGGTAAGCTCACTCACAGAAAACACTACCGTTCCCCAGGCCCAGTCACCACTCTGTCTGGGGAAACTTCTCAGATGCCACATTCCTAGGGTGATGGAAACTGTCTTGCAAGAGGAAAGGCTTCCTTAGACGTCTCTGATTCTCTGTTCTCTTCCCTCTGCACTCCTCCTAATCTATCAGCAGCTTTTCGTGTGTCAGGGACAGTCAACACAGCTGTACCTGGAAGGCAAGTGAGGGGCTCTGGGCAGAATGAGCCAGCAAACACAAGCTGTGGTGTCTTAAAATGCCTGCGAAGGTTGCAGAACCTAAGCTAACCCGAATGGGAGGCAGGACTGCTCTGCCTTGTGACTGGTCCCTCTGGCCACACAGCCTCTTCACCTTCCTAAAAAGAGGCCAAGTGTTTCCTTCCCTCAACTTCCCTCCCTTCTGTGCAGCCCCAGGCTTCCTTTGCATCTCAGGCCTTCCCTCTGAGCCTTGGACATCCTGTACAACCCCAGGACACATGCTGCATTTTCTATTTCCCATAAATACTAGCGACTTTACCTTTGCAAAAACTCATTTTCTCCTGTCGCATGTGATCCGAGTTCTTTCCCCAGCTTTCAGAACGCATCCCCTGGCCGAAGCACAGCCTGCCTGCCTTCTTTGCTTCATGAAGACTGTACATACGTTTGTCTCCACTCGCCCCCTTCCTTCCCACACCACCTCAGAGACAGCCATCCCTGTCACCCTACCTTCTTGTACTCGGCTTCCTAGCCTTTCCATTTTCCTCAGCTCACAAGTACAAGAACTACTTGAATCTGTGCCATTCTGCAGCCTTAATATGTCCAAGGTTTTCACCAGCATGGCTACAATTTCAAATGTATGTCTAGATTAGGACTCAGGTAACCACTGTTAGTGTGGGCGCGGCCTGGGGCGTGTCTACATGATCACCCTTTAAAGAGCCCCAACCAGGTGGTAGACTCTCTCTCTCTCTCTCTCTCTCTCTCTCTTACCCCTCTTCCCCCTCTTTTTCTTTCTCTCTCTTCCCCTCCCCCACCCGTTCCTCCAATAAACTCAACATGGCTCCTTGGCAGCATGTTTGCATGTTCCATCCCTCCATATGCAAACTACTAACACCAGTGAGATAAACCTAATCTCTTAACATACATCTAAAACGATCCGGCTTCTCACAGCCCTACAGTCTGAAATCAGGGATGATTTGTTAATCCTGTCTGGTGGCTAGCCAGTCGATTTCCAAATTCTGCAAGTCCTTCGTTCATCAGTATCACCTGTCACTGCCCTCTTCACATTCCCTTCAGCCTAAGGGAGATGACGGTACCTCCTCTCTTCCGACCAGTCTTTCTGCTCCCTCTGAGGAATCTCCGCCCAGCTACCCCACCCAATCTGCCTGGTGCATTTCCAAGAAGCAAGTCTAGCTGGATAATTCTCTATCCTGCCCCAACATCTTCATTTGGATCTCCAAACCTGAGGGACAAAGATCTGGAGCTGAAAGTGCCCAGCCCAGCCACAGTCACAGCTCTCTCCCACTCTCCCTGCTTGACACTCAAACTGCTGTGCTGGCCATGTGACCAACTATGCTACCACATAATGCTTTGTCACTAGCTGCCTTGATATCTCTCCTCTGGTCAAATGTGACCAAGTCTATGAGGCTTGTTTTGGGTCTCACTTGCTCTCAATTCTAGGTCAACTGCCGTTTTCAATGTGCTCAGTGGCATGCTTATTCAGATCCAGGAAGTGTAATACTTTGGAATTTCATGCTGGGAAACAGGCAACCATATCTAGTCACTGTGGTCATTTGGAGGACGATGAGCTGTTTCTATCACCGCCTCATGGTGATAACTTCATAGTGAGATGCCTATGATGAAAGCAGTTCAGATTTTCTCTGCAGTTCTTTTATCATCCAGAAATTCAAGGATGAGCTCACCCTGGTATCTCTAGCCTTCAAATGCAATGTTCTAGTGCCACCCCACCAGTCTTTTTCAGACTTGCTTGTTTTTATGTTTCTATTCTTTTCTTTTTTAAAATTTATTCATTATGTATACAATATACAGAAGAGGGCACCAGGTGCCATCACAGATGGCCATGAGCCACCATGAGGATGCTGGGAACTGAACTCAGGACCTCTGGAAGAACAGTCAGTGTCCTCAACCTCTGAGCCATCTCTCCAGCCCATGTTTATTTTCTTATGGCCTTTAAAGTTATCAGATTCCCAGGTCTGGGATGGTTTTTTTGTCATCAAAGCCAATGAAGCGTGCTATTGTTTGCCATCTGGAACATCTTCTGAACCTCCTCAGAGGGGAATGAGAAAGAGAAGCAGGTACAGAAGGGTCTGTTTCCAGGGTGCTGACCCCAGCAGGACATGATGGGGCTTTAAAATGGGATTAAACACCTAAACAAGAAAGACTACACTCTGAATTTCCAGTAGAAATGTCAATGCAGATAGAACTGAACCTAGAGGAAACTCATGCCCCACCCTCCTTCACTGATTTAACAGGAAAAAGATAAATTCTAATGAACGGTTTCCTTAAATGCTCAATAAAGCTGCTACTGGAAATAACGTCTGGCAGTGACAAGTCTGAGTCATCACTTGAAAAAGTCCTTCTGGGGGCTGGAGAGATGGCTCAGAGGTTAAGAGCACTGACTGTTCTTCCAGAGGTCCTGAGTACAGTTCCCAGCATCCATATGGTGGCTCATAACCATCTATAAAGACATCTGGTACCCTCCTCTGTATACTGTATACATAATAAAGAAATAAATATTTTTCTAAAAAAGAAAAAGTCCTTCTGCTATTACTTTTTATCTTGCCATAGAAGGGGTTAGTGGGGAAGACTCAAAGATATAAAGGAAACTCTGTGTCATATGCACACTCTCAACATTTTTATTTTTAGTTAGTTAGTTAGTTTGTTTGTTTGGTTTTTTGAGACAGGGTTTCTCTGTGTAACAGCACTGGCTGTCCTGGAACTCACTTTGTAGACCAGACTGACTAGGAACTCATCAAGACCCACCTGCCTCTGCCTCCTCAGTGCTGGGATTAAAGGTGTGCGCCACCATGCCCGGCTCAACTTATTTTTAAACTTCGGTCTGTTTCACTATAAACCCTGCCTCTTCCTACATACTTGTCCATCTGCCTCTCTAGGACAGATGACAGAAAGGCACTGCGTCTCCTCATCTGTGTCCTGTTCAAAGGGAACAGACAAGAGGCTCCAGGTCAAATCAAGTTTGGAGACACCTGGAATAGGAGCTCTCTCTATGGCTTCAAATTCACAGGGAAGGAATATTGGGTACCCAACTGACTGACTAAAAAGAGGAGAAGATTACTCACTGAATTTTAGAACCCGTTCTGGGAATTCTCACAAGTGACTCTTGAGCAGTGTGACTAAAGGTGTACCAATCAGCACTGTGCCTAAGCACATCAGACCAATGGAGGTTTGTTTCTAATGTGAAGAATCCCAGAAAGAATAAGGATATTCTAGAGACCTACATGAATAGTCTGATTTGGGATATCTTCCTGTACCCTGTGAATTACCACTGAATAATAAAAAGAACTGTTTTGGCCTATGACAAGGCATCTTAGAAGCAGGCAGAAATTCCAAGCATAAGTAAAGGGGAAGGAGGGCAGAGTCAGATGGAGATATTGCAAGCTGCTGCCCAAGAGAACAAATGTAGAGAAACACAGGTAAACCTTGAGCCAAGGGCAAAACATAGATTAGTAGAAATGGGATGAGTTAAGTTGAAAGAGCTAGCAAATAATGAGCCTGAGCCATAAGCCAAACAGCTTGTAAATAATATAAGCTTTTGTGTGATTATTTGGAACCAAGTAGCTGAGGGCCAGACTGGACCTTGGGGCTAGGCCAGAAACTTCAGGCTAAAATAGTCATGTGAAAAAGTCCTAACAAAGTATATGTTTGTGGGACATTTAAAACATTAAGAATATATGAGCTATGTATTCTGTATGCATAAATTATTAAAGCTCCTTCAGCATCGACTATGAAAAATATGTCGGAAGTTTCCAGTCGGGTGCAGAGGCAGCAGGTCATACAGGACGAAAGCTTCTGAAAATGGCAACAAGGTTTACAGACGGAACCTGGGAGCATGGCATCGAAGCAGTCTCTCTACTATGAGAACGAAGACAGCAAGAGGATGAACAGGAGTTTCTAGGAGCTATGAAAATTGCCTATGTTTGAAAAATAGGATAATCTCAAGCTGATAAAAGGGAGAATTTCCAGACCTAAGACACTAGTGAGCTTCCAACACAATGACTACAA
>PVIH01000121.1:123235-175290 GCA_004025045.1 Sigmodon hispidus
AACACTTTATTTTATTTCTTTATTTGCCTTGGTGTTGCCTGGAACTGGAACTACAGACAGTTGTTAGCTGCCATGTGGGTGCTGGGAATCGAACCCGGGTCCTCTGGAAGAGCAGACGGTGCTCTTAACCGCTGAGCCATTTCTCCAGCCCCAACAGTATCTCATTTTCAAAATGCTAAAGGAAAAGCATCTGGGCTGCAGGTGTAGTTGAGCTGGAAGAGTGTGTAGGTCTCACCTCACACTCTGGATAAATTGGACAAGGCTGGAACCTCTAGCCCTTGGGTAGCGAAAGCTAAAAGACAAAAGTTGAAGGCAATGTTTGCACAGTGAGTTTGATGCCAGGGCTGTTGAGACGCGGTGGTAAAGTGACATGTCACTAAACTTGATGCCCTGAGTTGAATCCCAGAGACCCACGGAAGAGGAGAACCAGCTCCCGGAAATTGTCCCCTGACCTCTACCCACATGCTGTGATATGATCACACACAATATACAAATGAGTGGAATTTGAAAGGGAAACATCCGCCAGTGCAGAATTCTGTGCCTAGTGAAACTGCTTTTAAAAATAAAGGTTAAATAGGACACAGAAAATTGAAAAGTAGAAATAATTTATTTTTATTGTATATGCATTATAAGAAGTGCCAAAGGAAATTGTCTGCCTGATGAAAAAATCATACTGGATAGTAATTTGAAATGCACAGAAAAACAACAGACATGAGAAATGACTTATGGGGGCTGGAGAGATGGCTCAGCGGTTAAGAGCACCATCTGCTCTTCCAGAGGACCCGGGTTCAATTCCCAGCACCCACATGGCAGCTGACAGCTGTCTGTAGTTCCAGTTCCAGGCAAACACCAAGACAAATAAATAAATAAATAAATAATAAATAAATAAAGTTTTTTTTAAAAAAAGAAATGACTTAGGATCATGAACAGGTTTCTGATACCTTATACCTTTGGTTTTTATTTTCAATTTTCACTTTTACTCAAGGAAGTTTTACTTTTTTAAAAATAGAAAATGTCATATGATTTTGAATGTGGAGTGTTTTTATTATATAAATTATTATATTGTAGAACATATATATTCTATTGCTATTCTTAATGCATTAAAAAATACATGATGGCTTAAAAAAAAGAAAAAGAAAAATATGTCTAGTTTGGCATGGTGGCTCACATACCTATAATACTAGCACTTTGAAGATGGAGGCATGAGCTTGGGGCCAATCAGGACTATAGAATGAGCTCCCACCAACCCAGGCTTCAGAATAAGGCCTTACTGGGAGGGGATAGGGGAGTCAAATCTACCCTAGAGAAAACAAAATTCCTTTATTGAAGAATGCCAATTACTTGGCATAGTAGGACACAGAGTTGGGGTGGGGTCAGTGCATCCAAACCTCACTCTTAAAACTGTCAAACTGAAATGACATATTTATAATCTTTTGTTCAAAGACATGTGTCCTAGTCTTGCCACTACTATGACTGTAATAAAATACCATGACCAAAGCAACTTGGAGAAGAAAGGTTATATTTCAGCTTCCACTTCCAGGTAATGGTCCATCACTGAAAGAAGTCAGGACAGAAACTCAAACAGGGCCGGAACCCAAATCATGGTTTTCAACCTTCCTAGTGCCGCAACTCTTTAATACAGTTCCTCACCATAAAATTATTTTCATGACTACTTCATGAACTATAAGTTTGCTACTGTTATGAATCATAATGTAAATATATGTGTTTTCCAATCATCTTAGGTGATCCCTATGAAAGAGTCTTTTGACCCAGGGGTTGCAACATCCATGTTGAGAAGCTCTGAACTAAAGGCAGAAGCTGATACAGGTACCATGGAAGGATGCTGCTTTCTATCTTACTCCCCAAGGTTTGCTCAACCAGTCCAGGGATGGGACCACCACCATCAATCACTAATTAAGAAGATGACTTACAGGCTTGCCTACAGTCTGGTCTTAGGGAGGCTTTTTTTAACTGAGGCTCTCTCCTCTCTAAAGACTCTAGGTTGTGTCAAGATGCTATACACCAGGCAGTGCCATGCAAATATGCCAGTGGATATGGTAATGCAATTATCTGGAGTTTCAACCAGAAGGAAAATTACACCAAACTAGCAGCCTATGGCAAAATGTATGGTTTTGTTACATAATTTGAAATTACACAAATTAATTCAAAGATAGTCATTAATACCTTAGTTAAAACCCAGGAATCAATCCCTTCACCCAGAAGAACACCCACAGACTAAAACACTCCCACAGAACTAGTCAAAATTCAACTTGGAACATGTTTCCTCACATTTTGGCCTAGAAAATGACTAATAAGGGGCTGGAGAGATGGCTCAGAGGTTAAGAGCACTGACTGTTCTTCCCAGGACCTGAGTTTGATTCCCAGCATCCACATGGCAGCTAACAACTAACTGCCTGTAATTCCAAGATCTGACACCCTTACACAGATATACATGCAGGCAAAACACCAATTCACATAAAATAAAAATAATTTTTTTTAAAAGGGTCTCACTGAAAGTGGCTTTTTAGAAAAGGCCAGTTACGGGGCTGGAGAGATGGCTCAGCGGTTAAGAGCACCGTCTGCTCTTCCGGAGGACCCGGGTTCGATTCCCAGCACCCACATGGCAGCTAACAACTGTCTGTAGTTCCAGTTCCAGGCAAACACCAAGGCAAATAAATAAAGTTTTTTTTTAAAAAAAAAAAAAAAAAAAAAAAAAAAAAAAAAAAAAAAAAAAAAAAAAAAAAAAAAAAAAAAAAAGAAAAAGAAAAAAGAAAAGGCCAGTTACAAGATCCTAGCAGGAGCAAAGACTTTTTGCTTAGCCCCATGAACCTTAGAAATGATGTATTTTAACACATGGAAACCCTCTGGATTAAAATAAATTCAAGAAACTCTTCTGCGACAGAAATCTACCAGTCTAGAGAAAGAGTTTGTATGAAATGCCGCCTAAAACATTCTGATAGCAAAGTATGACTTTGTTATTACCTTCGGAGGCGTGTTCTGGGAATCCAGAACTGTGGGAAGCTTGGCAAGAACGCGATGTGAACTGAGCGGGAGCTGCAAGCTTTATATGGTCATATTATATATACAGCAGTTAAATTAAACATTCCGAATTGCAAGGATACACTTTTCCTTCTTCCAGGAAGAGATAGGGGCCTTGAGAAAATGGAAATGTATCCTGAGAGATAAGAAGAAAGGCTAGGAGAAGGTTAGATAATGTAGCCACAACTCTTAGCTGGGGAAATGGAACCTTCCCTCCTGATATCACAACCACTCATTTTTCTTTTTTGTTTTTGTTTTTGTTTTTTTTTTTAAAGTCTTTTTTTTTAAACTTTATTTATTTATTTATTTGCCTTGGTGTTTGCCTGGAACTGGAACTACAGACAGTTGTTAGCTGCCATGTGGGTGCTGGGAATCGAACCCGGGTCCTCTGGAAGAGCAGAGGGTGCTCTTCACCGCTGAGCCATCTCTCCAGCCCCCATTTTTCTACTTATAGAAGCAACGCATACCGAATATATAAAAGGTGAAATACACAAGCTTGAAATCTTGCCTTCTGGTGCTTTCATTATGCTTGTGTGTTTGTTCTTAGAAGGGATTGTCGGTGAGGACTCTGCTTCCTTCCTGGGACCTTTGCACCCATTTCCCATGATGCCTTTGGGAGCAGGGCTTCACTGCATAGGTTTTATGAACATAGTGTATTGGACCTTTGCAGTTACTGCGCTGTACTTCAAGCCGTGAATGTAGTTGCCAAAACCATGTTAGATGCTGTATCGCAGACATTTGACTACTATTTACATATACACTTGAAGGACTAAGAGCTATTGCTTAGTCTTAAGGTCTTTGATTTCGGGTGGGACTGAAATGTCTGCCAGTTGACAGTTCTGGGTTCCTTACTGCTACAGTAACCTCTGATACTCTTTATACTCTGTATAAATAACCTTATACAGTGATGCTTTCTTCAAATATTTTCTCATTTCATCATCTTTCTTATACTCTGAGACACATCGTCCTAACATTCCATTGTATTTACTACACTGTTTTATGGTTAAAAAGACTGTCTCCACCTCAAAAGTTAGTTAAATACATATCTATTTCTAGGATTATTTATTTATTTATTTTGAAGACGGTAATTTTTCTCTCGAACTACTGGGGGAGGTGCTGAAATCAAATTACTCTTTACCTAAGGCTGTTTTTTGTTTTGGTTTGTTTTGGTTTGGTTTGGGTTTGGGTTTTTCTGAGACAGG
Source organism: Sigmodon hispidus (assembly GCA_004025045.1). NCBI lineage: Eukaryota > Metazoa > Chordata > Mammalia > Rodentia > Cricetidae > Sigmodon > Sigmodon hispidus. The sequence goes on from PVIH01000121.1 coordinate 127,477, forward strand.
CAGGCTCATATTTGCTACTAGCCAGGAATGGCCTTGAGTTCCTAACCATCTTGCCTCTGCCTCCTGTATGTCACCATACCTGGCACTAAGGCATCTTTAAAGGATGCTACTCCATTGCTATATATAAGGAGCCTCTAAGGTTCTCTCTGGCTTTATTCCTGATCCTGTCTCACACAATAATTTTTCTTCTCACAAAAAAAATCTTGAATTTTTTACTTCTCGTGAAAAACATTTGTTCATAACCATTCTTCAGAATAATAAACTAATATGCTCAGACAAACTTCAGAAAACTTTTGCCAAGTTTCTTAAGAGCAAGAACTGCTATTAAAAACACACTTAATCTGTACATTAATTTAAAACAACCATTACGTTCTCAGTGTGTTCATCCAGAAGTAAAGCATCTGCCTTTCCTCCAGAGTCTACACAAGTTTTTAATTTGTTTTTATTTTTTTGAGACATGGTCCTTACTATGTGACCCTGACTGAAATTTGCTCTGAAGACCAAGCTGGCCTCAAACTTACAGACTTGTCTGCCTCTTCCTCTGAGTGCTGGGCTTAAAAGCATGTGCCACCAAGCTTGTTAAATTTAATATTATACATGTTTTTCATTGCTCATCCATGCCAAGTAGATGCTTTACCCCAGAATCATGCCTCAGCCTTGTTACTATTTTTGGTTACATCTTTTCCTACATCATGCGTTTGTGGTGGCTATTCCTGCCAAGTTACAAAACTGCCAATTTTGAGATTCATCTATTATCTGGCCACCTTTCTATAAAAGTGTTTCAAAGTTTACTTCCTTACTCTCCAAATGCATATAGAGAAATATATATGTATATATATAAACTATCACTAAGTAATATACTTACATGTAAATATATATGTATATAAAATGAAGGTATCACTAAGTTAAATGAGCTACAGCTTCCTGGTTTTCCCTCTATTCCACTCGACTTTTAGCTTGACTCTGGCTCAGGTGGGCCTTCTTATCATTATGAGCTACAGCTGGAAACTCTAAGTCGGTCTGTGGTGTGCGGCAACATCCACTCTTGGAGTTAGTGCCTTCTTCCCTCTGCTCATGTGTTCTTACATAGTTAGCTCATTGATCATCACAATCTTTTCTTTAGTTGCGTAGTTCTGTAGCCCTCACACTAGTGAAGAGCTCACCTCTCTTTACACACACCTGCCCCAGTTCACTGACACACTGAAAACACATCACAGCCTTCCATACCCAGCTATATCTGATTTCCTCTCCCTCTTTCTGGAGCCTTTCTTTTATGGAAGTTATGGTGTGGTAGTGTAGCCCGTGAAAAACGACCGGAATAAGAGTCCAGCTCTGGCCGGGGTGATCCAGGGACAGGCTCTGCAGCTGGATGAGGATTCTAATAACGCTAGCAGGCAGGGGCTGGGAGCATCTTGGACATGCACACTCTTAGCCTCTGGGAAAGAGAAGGTCAGAGAAAAGGCAAAAGAAGGTGGGGGGCTTCACCAGGATAAAGCCTGATGCCTGAATCCAAGGGCCACGCTGGAAGTGGATGCTGTGTGTTACTGAGAGACCAGCCTCACATGTTTGTTTAACCCCAAACCCATTCGTTTTTATTCTATGGTTTACCTTAAGTTTAAATGCATTTTAGAGAAGGTGTGTGTGATACTGAGTTTTAAGAAATATTATCGCTTCCCGAGCTGCCCTGAGACTGGTCCATACCGCGTTGTTCTTGATTCACAGTGTCCAGAGCTCTTGATGTCCTGCAGATGAAAGAGGAGGATGTCCTCAAATTCCTTGCTGCAGGAACCCACTTAGGTGGCACCAACCTTGACTTTCAGATGGAGCAGTACATCTACAAAAGGAAAAGTGATGCTATCTACATCATAAATCTGAAGAGGACCTGGGAGAAGCTGTTGCTTGCAGCCCGGGCTATTGTTGCCGTTGAGAACCCTGCTGATGTCAGCGTCATCTCCTCTAGGACCACTGGGCAGCGAGCAGTGCTGAGGTTTGCCACTGCCACTGGAGTCACCTCAATTGCTGGCCAGTTCACTCCCAGGACCTTCACTAACCAGATCCAAGCAGCCTTCAGAGAGCCACGGTTTCTAGTGATCACTGATCCCAGAGCTGACCACCAACCCCTCACAGAGGCATCTTATGTCAATCTGCCCACCATTGTTCTGTGTAACACAGACTCTTCTCTGCACTACGTAGACATTGCCATACCATGCAACAATAAGAGAGCTCACTCAGTGGGTCTGATGTGGTGGATGCTAGCCCGGGAAGTACTCTGCATGAGTGGCACTATCACCTGTGAACACCCATGGGAGGTTATGCCTGATCTGTACTTCTACAGAGACCCAGAGGAGGTTGAGAAGGAGGAACAGGCTACTGCTGAGAAGGCCGTGACCAAAGAGGAGTTTCAGGGTGAATGGACTGCACCACCTCCCAAGTTCACTGCTTGTGTGCAGGTGCCCTCTGTGCCCACCCAGCAGTTCCCTACTGAAGACTGGAGTGCCCAGCCAGCCACTGAGGACTGGTCAGCAGCTCCACAACACAGGCCACTGAGTGTGTAGGAGCTACTGCTGAGTGGTCCTGAGCGCTACAAATACCTGAGCAGAAGGAAAAAAGATGGAAGGAAAATAAAAAGAAATATTGTCAAAAATAATAATTCAACAAATTGCTTGCATATTTTACAACAGAACTAATATCTGGTTAACCGAAGACAGCATTTCCACATAATATTTGACTGTGCCTTTGTATTTTGGCTTAGCCTTTTACTTTGGATCAACTTTAAAGATTTTCACTTTCTTCCCAATTAAAAGAATCTAGGGGGGCTGGAGAGATGGCTCAGCGGTTAAGAGCACCGTCTGCTCTTCCAGAGGACCCGGGTTCAATTCCCAGCACCCACATGGCAGCTAACAACTGTCTGTAGTTCCAGTTCCAGGCAAACACCAAGGCAAATAAACAAATAAATAAATAAATAAATAAATAAATAAAGTTTTTTTTTTTTTTTTAAAAAAAAAAAAAAAGAATCTAGGTTTGCCGGCTGTAGTTATGTCAGTTCTGAGCTTCCACTAACCTGTCTCCATCCTGAGGTGACCCACCTTGATAATTTGCCCTATTTATTGAGACATCTTTATCTGTGCATTTGTGTTACTCCCCACAAAGGTGAAACAGAAACTACAATGTTAAATCTCTAGAAAGTCAGCTCTCTGGGCATTGGTAACAGAAGAAATACTACAGTGTTCATTTTCAACATGGGCTTTAAAAAATACTTATTTAGTTTGTATGTGTGTGTACACATACATAAATCTATATATGTGCACCGTATATGTGAAGTGTCCTCACAGGACAGAAGAGGTGCCAGATCCCCTGGACTTAGAGTTACAGAAGATTGTGAGCTGCCATATGGGTGATGGGAACCGAACCCAGGTCCTTCGAAGGACTAGTAAGCAAACTGTAGCAACTGAGCCATCTCTCAAGCCTCTCAACATGGATTGCTTTGTTTTATTTTGTTCTTCGGGACAAGATATCAGTAAGTTGCCCTGGCTGACCTGACACTGACTATGTAGACCATGCTGGCCTTAAACTGGAAAATCTACGTCTGCCTCTGCCTAAGTGTGCAAGTCACCATGCCCAGCGATATGGACTTTTTAATAGCATTATGTGCTCACATGAGAACAGCTACAGTAACAAATGCTGACTCTGAGTGATTACTTGTTTGCTTGCCTGGTTGTTCCTTTTGCTGTAGCAAAAGTGGTTGCCAGAAGCAGCACACAGTTCATCTACTACTTAATTAACTGTAAATTCAGGAAAAGTCTTGAAGCTCTTTTTAAAAATTATTAACTAGGGGCTGGAGAGATGGCTCAGCGGTTAAGAGCACCCTCTGCTCTTCCAGAGGACCCGGGTTCGATTCTCAGCACCCACATGGCAGCTAACAACTGTCTGTAGTTCCAGTTCCAGGCAAACACCAAGGCAAATAAATAAATAAATAAAGTTTTAAAAAAAAAAAAAAAAAAAAAAAATTATTAACTAACAAATCTTAATTTTCCAAGTCCTTGGTCTTTCTGCTCTCTCTCCAGCTCACCTATACAGCAAATTCTTCTTGTAAACCATCTGTCTGGGTCACTGTTCTGTTACTGTGAAGAGACACCATAACCAATGCAACTCTTATAAAAGAAGGCATTTAATTAGGACTTGCTTTCAGTTTTAGAGAGTTAACCTATGAACATTATGGCAGGAAGCAGACAGGCAGGCATGGTGCTGGATCAGTTACTGAGAGCTTTACATCCTGGTCTGCAGACAGCAGAGAGAGAGAGAGAGAGAGAGAGAGAGAGAGAGAGAGAGAGAGAGAGCCTGGAGCCTGTTGTGGGCTTTTGAAACATCAAACCAACACCTAGTCACACACTTTCTCCAATAAGGCCACATCTCTTAATCCTTCCCAAACATTTCTATTAATTCAGGACCAAACACACAAACATAGGAGCCTATGGAGGTTGTTTCTCTCTAAAACCACCACACCATCTAACAGCCTCATGATGTAAAAAGTGTCTTCTCATTGCAGACTGAAGAGTTTAAAGGAAATAAGATTGCATTGCCTTGATCCAATGTCTGTTCTCTGTACCCACTGCAGCACCTGCCCAGATCCCACAGGGAACTACCCTGTCACTACTGCAGGCTGGATAGTCCTCAGTACAGAAGCAGAGCTGAGGGCCATTTTGGAAGAAGAAAGAGAAAAAAAAAAAAAAAAAAAAAAAAAAAAAAAAAAAAAAAACAAAAAACCTCACATGCCTGGGCTCAGTGGTTCAGAGCACTGACTGCTCTTCCTGTGTTTTATTCTCAGCACCTACAAGGGGACTCACAACCTCTATAACTCCAGTTCCAGAAGATCTGATCTCCTCTTTTGGCCTTCACAGGCACTGCACGCACATGTTCACATGGTGAAGAGACGTACACACAGGCAAACACGAATACACAAAAAATAAATAACCTCAAATGCCAGCACTGACCATCACTCTTCTAGAAACACAGCCTTCTACTTGCTAGTGAATGAGGAAGCAGATCCAAAGCAGAGACAGGCAAACGCTCATGTTTTCATACCTCAGTGAAACGTCAACATCCGACTTCCCTGGCCACTCCCAAACTGTGACACAACTTAAGAAATCAGCAAATGGTCAGTTTGCTTCAAGCCATTTATTTTCCTTGCTAATGAAACCTAACCCAGTAAAAACAGTATTCCCCACTTAAAGCAATGACAAGCAGATGATAGGAAGATAAATGATAGGTAGCTGGTAGACTGATCAATTGACAGACAATAATAAACATATTTACACATCTCTATATTCTCAAAATTGTGTGTAAATTTTTTGTTTCATGTTGATTTTTTGGAAGAAATACATTTATTTAATCAAGCACAAATGGTAAAACTTGTACATGGTAGAAAACCAAAGTCATTTTTTTAATCTCCACCCATATGTAACACTAATGAAAATATCCTTTCTTAAAGAGGATTGAAGGCTGGAGTTGTTCTGAATCCTTCTAGAACACTGCCCTGTCAGTGAAGCGAAGCTGTAACTACTCACCCTTCCATCTCTAACATCCTTAGTTCACCTGCTTTCCATTTTTCTCCCCTTATATCAGGCACCTCTCCACAGACAATCAGGGGAGACCAGAGACAGCCCCACACACCTAAGGTGAGGTAGAAAGGCCACATTTATTTTAAGCCACCACAAGGGACGGGCCAAATCATAACCAAAATATAAGATGGCGCAGAAGCTTGGAACCTAGTTCCCCACAGATTAGCAATGTCAAAATTAGGATAGTTGACTTTACAGTTCTTGAACTTGACTATTGCTGAACAGTGGACTATTCAGCTCTGCAGTTCAGTGTGGAGCTGGAAAACCCAGCTCTCCAGCTCCTCCCTCTACCGGGTCTGACAGGAACCCCATGAGCATGGCACCAGCAGCATCTATGGACTCTTCTGAAAGACACAGAATCACTGGCTCTTCCCTTTATCTGGGCAGCAAAGTCATCCTGAATATCATCTATTGAAAGAAAGAGAGGGAGAGAGAGAGAGAGAGAGAGAGAGAGAGAGAGAGAGAGAGAGAGAGAGAAATTTAAGAGTCATCTTTCAAAGTACACATTTTACTTAGAAAAATGGAGACCATCTGGAAAATTGTTGTTGGAGAAATCCAATAGTCTTTTTGATTAATTTTGTGATGTAGGGCCATGCACAGTTTATGGTTTATTTGTAAGCTTGTGTAACATGGCTGAAGTCCTGCGGTGAGCTCCTATTCCTCTGAAGGGCCTGCTAAGTAAGCAGGAGGCATTTAATAAGGACAAGTGCATTTTTTAAATATGTCATTTGTTTTTACAGCCTGCTCACTCTCACCCCACATCTCCACCCCCACAGGCTCCCTGGGCCCGCATTGTTCTCACTATCACAGCGGCCCACACAAAGAAGCAACTGCTGGCCCCAAGCAGTCAGGACACAGCCTGGCCCTATCTAATCAAGGGCAGAAGGTCACTTCCGAACTACTGGGCAATAAAAGATTATTTCCAGCGACAAAACAGAGAGGCCCAGTGACGGGTGAAGTGCAGAGGGAGGAAGGGGGCCAGTCTGCCCAGAGGAAGCGCATTGACTCTGGGCAGCAGACGGGAACCATCTGCCTCCTTTCAGACCTAGGCTGAAAACAAGAGAGGAACCCCCTTTAAGGGGCCAGTGCTTCTGAGTTGTGCGACTCCAACTTGAATAACATAAAACCAGCTTTCCCAGGCAAAGAAGAGAGAGAGGAGAAAGGAGAGAGAGAGAGAGAGAGAGAGAGAGAGAGAGCTAGTGAAAACTAATGTTTGGTGGATCGGGTCATTTTGAAGAGGGGCTAAGAGCTGCTGTTAGCTATCATTTGAAGTCCACCTTCAGTTCATACACAAGCGTGCACACACACATAAGTTTTACGGAATATTTACTTTTTAAATAACACTGTGTTGACATCCTCCCAGGTGTCACCAGGAGTCAGAGCTCACCCACCACCACCCCGCCCCCATCTCCAGTCCCTCTGGCTTCCAGGGTAATTAAGTGTCTTTCACTCCTGAGAAGGTGAAGGAAGTAAAAGGCCCTTAGGCATTGACTAGGGTAGGCTCTCTGGTCTGGGGAAAGATGGAATTACAGCCAGTATGTCCTGTTCTCAACACCTCTCCTTCCTGTCTGTCCCCAGATGAGCTGTTCCCAGGTAACGGCTGTCCTCACTTCTTCAGGCTGTGTAATTACCGACTGCAGTAACAAGTGTCCAAGCCTGAGACCAACGATGGCCATAGGGCTGTAAACCAAAGACCCTAATTACAGTAATCTGGAATCCACAAGACAGGAAGCCTGAGCCTCTTCAAACTTTTCTGTTTCTCTTCTCTTTGGGGAGAGGGGTGCGAAGGACATGGTACTATGAGGTGCCCCCCAGAAGCGACCACTCAGACAGTTTACGGCCAACTGAAAGTCCTTATTCTAGCTAGCTAGGACTATACTCGGGTATTCAAGCCCCAACTGTTCAGCATACAGGGTTTTTGAAGGCAGAAACCATGTCCTGGCATCTTGCTCAGCAGCTGCTGTTTTGCACAAGCAAACAGTTTAACAGAAGCTAAAATGAGTGGTTAGCTTGAGGGGGGGGCACACGGGACAGTGCACAAGCAGGCAATTTAACAAAAGCAAACATATAAGTTAACTGGGGTATCTTGATCTTGGCTTCCTAGAATAGATTAATTTTCCGTAGGGTTCTGCATCAAGGGAACAAAACTCTCTAGTTAAACCTAAGATGGCCTCAGCAAGAATACAAAATGAAGCCTGGTGGTGATGGAGAGGCAGAGGCAGGTGGGTCTCTGTGAGTTTGAGACCAGCCTGATCTTCAAAGTGAGTTCAAAGATGGCCAGGACTGTTGTTATACAGACAAGCCCTGTCTTGGGGGAAGGAAACTCCTGCACTGTCTTGCTCTGTAGCATTAGCACACCAGGAAGGTTCCATCTCTAAATATAAGCATCTCGAAAGAAATCGGGATATGGCTTGAATGTCCATCAGACCACCCAGCAGCCTTGCTAAGAGGGAAACAGCACTCAGATGTTCCTCTGAGGACAGGTGCATATTTGTCTCCACAGAAAGTGCTGAAAGAAGGCTGGATGGAGGAGACTCTGTTTGAGTGGAAAACAGAAGCTTCCTTTCTGACTGTCATGGAAGAGATATGTGAAGAACCTTATAAAGGTCATCAACACATCATATGCAGAGTCGGTGCCACTGCTCATCAGTGTGCTGGAAATGTTCTCTGTATGCTGCAAATAAAGAAACTGTTTTGGCCTATGTGGAGCACTGTAGAAGTGGATGGAGAATCAGAGGAGAGACAGGTAGAAGGAGGGTGGAGTCAGTCAGTTTCTATCTGACCTCCGAAGAAAAGCCATGTAAGGAATCTGGGTGAGCCATGGGCCAGGCTACATGGCAGGTAGATTAATAGAAATGGATTGGATTAAGATGAAAGAGCTAGCTAGAAATATGCCTGAGACATAGGCCAAACAGTATGAAATTAATATAAGTCTCTGAGTCATTCTTTGGAGAGTAAAAGCCACCACAGGCAAGGTCCGAACTTCTGGATCAAATGGGTCAGGAAATTTTATACAACACTAAGGTGTGGTGGGATTACCACAGATGGGTCTGTTTCATCAAGGAGTTTGTCTGCAGGAGGCAAGAAGGTCAATGCTGGCTGCTCCTAAAAGCTCAAGGGATCTGACTCCAACTCTGTCAGGTTACTTCATGGATAGTATGATGCCGAGATGAATGTCAAACATGCTCTGGCCAAGAGTAAAGAAGCATCAGTCTGTCCTCACCAAGGCATGCAGGATAGCTAGATTGGGAGCCCTGATCTAAGGAATTGTAGCAGCACACAACTGCCTGGAACTCCAGCTCCAGGGATCCAGCATCTTCTTTTGGCTCCTAATAGCCCCCCACACACATTTATTTTATTATATATATGTATATCTGTGCAGGGAGGGGGGTCTATGGAGGAAGGAGAGAGTACATGGAGGCAGAGGACATCCTGGGGCTGAAGTTAGAGTGTTTGTGAATCACATGACATAGGGGCTGAGAACTGAGCTTTATCTTTTCTAAGATTGATACATGCTTTTAATCTCTGACCATTTCTCTAGCCCTAAAATAAATGTTTTTTTAGGAATGCTATGAGGTGGAGTGATTGTTGTGATCATGTTTGATCTGATGTAATGTGGTAGCACACTTACCCGGTATAGTTGGCAGGTGTCTATGACTACAGAGGTCATGCCCCATGGAAGGGAATAGTGCTGTGGGAGACAGCAGCATGGCAGGAGACACTTAGGTTGCTTCTACATAGAAGGACTTTATTATTATTATAAGAGAGAGAGAAAGATAAGTAAAGAGAGAAGAGAAAGAGAAAAGGGAGGGATAGAGAGAGCGCTCCCAGGAGAGGAGAAACAAGAGAGCAAGTGGATGGTGGGAATTCTTCTTAAATGGGGCTTAACGTCAGAACCCAGGGCAGGGCATGGCTTCAGTGACTAGAACAGAATCCTAATAGTGATGCACACTCAGAAGGTAGAAGCCCTTAAAAAATAAATTAATTAATTAAAAAAGAAAAAGAATTTGTGATTCTTCTGCCTCAGCTTCTGAGTGCTGAGGTTTCAGGCAATTATTTTAAAGTTGCATCATAATGGTTATTGATTTAGCAAATTATCATTTATTTAATGATCTTCCTATTTCTCGTTGCACAGGATATACCACAAATACTTATATTTGAATATATACTATACAAATATATATAATATATTGTACAAATGCTATTTATATATAAGTATTTTAAAACATGTTTTATAATAATATACATATATGATATAAGGCAATATAGAAATTTATTAAATTATAATGTATGAAAAAAAGAAAAGAAGATAGAGGCAAGAAGACTGCAGATTTGGCAGTAACTTGAAGTGCATCCAAGACCATGTCTCAAAATCAGGAAGGCAGCTACAGAGTTCTTGTGCCCTAAGGACCACACTAGATGGGCTGGAGAGATGGCTCAGCAGTTAAAAGGACCACACTAGACACAGAGTCCCAAAGTAGTGTCTAAAGTGCAAAAATCCATCTGGCTAGTGGGTTTTTTTCTTTTTCTGGAATTCTTGAATTAGCCTAAATTTTGCCAGACTTTATGTATTAATTTAAGTCTGAATGGTTTTTTATTCAAATTCTTACAATATTTGTACTATTTTTTTCCTAGCCTGGCAGAAATGTTGGATTGAATTGGAAACACAATGCAGCACATGTATCATCAGTCCAGCGGTGTGGATACTGGCTTCTCATCACCGTCTGCTCCTGTGTTTCTGCCTTAGTAATGGTCATTGTTAACACTCTTAGCCATTCAGAAACACCTTCTAGCAGACAGTGGGTAAGCAAATCAAAGTGAATCCTAAACAGAAGTCCTTCACAAGATAAAACCAAATATTTAAAAATCAGATAGCAGTTACTTAGTTCTGTGAGCTGATGCCTATAAAATAAGATTTAGTGTTACCTCTAGAATAAAGATTCCAAGTAACCCCATAGCAAATATGAAAATAAAACTTATTTTGAAACCAGCCTTTGCTTTTCATGACTGCTATTCAGTAACTATTGCTCCATTGCAAAATCATAGTAGGGCTTAATCTCCCAAGCCACAGGAAGGAAGTGACTAACCAGACACCTTCTCAGACGTGCCCTGTTTGCAGTTCTGGATCCAGATCTTGTGGCCACATGTAAGCCCAAACTCCACAGCCTCAAGATGTAAAATTAACTCAGCAATAAAGCTTGGAAGGCAGCAAAGCCCGCTGCAAAAGAAGACAAAATTTCCATCACAGCAAGTGGGCATCTGGAGCCATTGCCTACAAAAGACCTTTCAGATCATCCAGTAGTTTTGAAAGTGAACCTGCCTAGTGAGTGCTAGTTGCTAGGAAGTAACTAGTGGAGGCTTGCTGAGCCTGCCTAGAGTCCTCTGTAACAGGCAGGTGCTGTGAAGGACATAGGCTGGAGAAGGAAGTAAGGCCTCAGCTCAGGGGACAGAAGCCCCTTTTGAGTAACTCCAGATGGAAGATTCCAGATGGAATCTCATAACTTCAAGAAAAATCAGCTATTCTGTTCCTTGAGTTGTATACATTTGAGTTAATTTTATTGGGTGGTGATTTTATTTGCAAGTTCTTTATAATGAAATTTTAATGCATTTTACGAAAGAAACATCAGGTATGTTTGGGTAGACATACCCTGTGAGCACCAATAAAAAAAAATAGTATCCAAGTGTTCCCTATATTCCCATCACCCAGGGATAGAAGTCACCTGAAAAATCACTGCTATGGGAAAAGAAGAGCCAGGACCTTCTAATGACTCCCACATTTTCCCTGTGGGAAATGCCATGAAAGACAGAATAAGGCCCTGTCTCAAAAGAACAGGGCAGGACTGATAAAATGCACTGGCCACCAAGCCTGACAACCTAAGAATGATCCTTAGAGGCCAAATAGTAGAAGAAGAAACCCAGCTCTCTAAGATGCCCTCTGACCTCCATAGCATGTGCATGCCCACATACATTAACAAAATAAATGTATAAATGTACAGTTAATGAATTCATTTTTAAAAGTAAGGTGGTAAGTGCCCTAAGCAACCGTATACCCTTAGTCCTTCACATGAACACACACAAACATGCACACATACCAAAACTAAATTATTGCAACCTACAACTTTAATTCAACTATCATGTATTAGTACGTCCTCTCTCAGGACTGTGTTAGTGACTTTCAACTAATCAGGTCTGACGACACAGGTTCCAAAAAGAACTTCTGTACAGCGAGTTGCTATATGCTTGCTTTTGTAAGAAGGATTTTGTTGTTCTTGTTAATGTTCTGTTTGTTTGTTTTCAGTTTTTCAAGACAGGGTTTTACTGTGTAGCCCTAGCTGGCCTCCAACACACAGGCCCACCTGCCTTGCCTCCCTAGTGCGTGTGCCACCACTACCTGGCTTTTGTCTGTTTGTTTTTTTATGTACCAGAGTTACATGTTGGTCAGGGGGACAGCTTGGTTGGTAAAGTATTACCCACTCAAGCCCAGTGACCAAGTTTGATCCCTGAAACCCACATCAAAAGTTGAATCCAGTGGTGCACATCTGTAACGCCCATCCTCCAGTAAGATGGATGGGGGAGAAGGAAACCTAGGGCCGGCCAGCCTGGAGTAAATAAATAGCGGTGCTCTCAGTGCAGCAGGGAAACCCTGACCTCTACAAAGTGGAAGCGAGAATTGAGTGATGTGTAATGTCAATTTTTAAAACTTTCCACATACTAAAGAAAAGAGTGGATCACACTGTTAAACACGGGCTCAATCACTATAGACTCTAACTGCCAGAGATCCAGCAGCCTTAAGGCCTGAAGGAACCTAAGTTTTCCTTCTTATGGAAAACAGGAAACACAGTTTAGCTAAAGCAGAAAAGGCCAAATTAGTAATGATTGACAGAAGCAAGGTCATTGGACAGCCCACTAGCTCTTCTGAGTGATGAGCTTACATAATTCTCTTCTTCCTTAGATCATCTGTTCTTTCTGTTTTAGCTTCAAAGGAAAAAGGAGTGTCTTTGGTTCCTCACCATTGTGGTTTTAATTCTCTTTTACAGCCTCAAAAACCCACCATGGTTGGAAGCTCCCTGGTTTTCTCCAACTTGCTTAATCTGAGTCTGACACAGAAAAGTGATGTCTGGCCTGTAAGCCCTCGGGCACTCTCTGTTTAAAACAGAAATCGGGTGAGCTCATTGCTGCTTTGCAATACATTCATTTCTAGCAGAAAAAGCTGTCCATCTTTTTCTGAAAAAAAAAAAAAGCAGTAAAAATTCATTAAATAAAGTCAAATGCAGCTGTCCCTGCCTCCAGAGGGATTCTGCTGATTTAGGGAATGAGGTGTTTGCTGTTGTGTCCCCCACCCACCCCAAAAGAGGAACAATGCCATTGTTCCAGTACAAGACTGATGAGCACATGGAGAGGTCACTGCTTACAGTCTAAAAAAATTCCCTTCATGGGTGAACAGAAGTAACACAGTTTGATCTCTGAGTACCACAGGGAGGAGACAGCTTTGTTTTTTTGGCACTGATAACTGGATGTCCTTGTGACCACAAAACCAGTCAGAGCAGTTAAGGCCAACAGACTATCTCTTGAGGCTTTAAGTGATAAACAACATGTTTGCTGTCTAAGTCCTGTTCAAATGGGTACTGTCAGCAATTGCTTCCTGTGCAACTGGATGGGCTAATGGTGATTTTAATGACAGTGATGATAAAGCTGGTTATGTAATTCAGAGCCGGTTGCCCTGGGTAAAGGAAGGCCAGAGATAGTGTTTCCTAAAGAAGATTACTAATGTGGTTAACATAAAGTGGGGTAGGACTGAATAGCCTCAGGCTCTAACAGCTAAAACTGCTATCACAATTTTTTAAAAAGTCTTTTGGGCATTACTGCATGATAATCAATGGGAACACCAAATAGTTGTAAGTTTTGTTTTTGTTTGTTTTTAAGTAAAAATCATGCCTCGTAGCTGGTGCTGTACCTCTCCTGACAGAAGACATCACTCAGAGCCAGCTAGAAGCCCTGGGTATGATCCGCCTCCCTGAACAAACCGAAAGTGGCCACTCATGTCTGTAATCTCAGCCTTTAGGGCAAGAGGAGCAGAAGTTCAAGACCAGTTTGGGACACATGAGATCCCATCTCAGGAGCAGACTGAACGGATATTGTTGCCACTGAGCTCTTACAGGCTCACTACCAGCCCACATGCCCTGAGTTATCATCATTTATCATCACTATACATAGAGTTCTCCACCAATACCCAAGATTAGCTAAATGAGAACCAGAAAGGGGTGCAAACTACGTTTCTACCTTCTCAACTGATTCAGTAAGACCAGAGAGGAGAGAAGGAAAAAGTGAAGAAATAAACACAAACTCTTATTTCCAGAGTGGCCATTTTCCAAAAGTCCACACTGCTCTGCGTCATATTTGGGGAGTGTGTGCAAAGGTTGCCCAGTAACAGAGGGCCTGAGACGTAACAGGGAGAAATGTCTCTGTTCTGGAAGGTTCCATGGGCCACAGAAGAGGAAAAGACAAATGAAAAGTGTATTCTGCTTGTCTGTTCCCATGTTTGGACATAAAGGTCCTCGCAGTCTGGTGAGTGAGGCACATACTGGATGAGAGTCACATGGAAAGAAACTGTAGTCACACCCCATGAGGGCTTCTTTTCATCCTTTATGCTTTCCTGTGTTTTCCCAAAATAATATAAGAGTCAACAGCGTGTGGCTCTTATCAGCAGAGAGGGGACCAAAGTCTTCTAGTCTGAATTGTAGAGTGAGTCTCCTGACGCAGCTGCCTGAGAAGCACAGAGGAACTGATGTGCGCTCTTCACCTCCGTCCACCTCTGCTCTTAAAACACTGCTCTCCATGGTGTCCAAACACACTTGGAAGAAGCTGCTCAGCTCTAAACAATCTATAAATTCTCTGCTGAAGCACCTGCATTGACTCATCTTCTCTCAAGAGCTGATGGGTAAGGCCAGTTAGAAGTGGCCTGGAAGCTGGCAGTGTTGGAGCATGCTTTAATCCCAGCATTCAGGAGACTGAGGCAGGTGGATCTCAGTGAGGCCAGCCTGATCTACAGAGTGAGTTCCGGAGCAGCCAAAGATACACAGAAAAACCCCGTCTCAAAACATGCCCCCACCTCCCAAAAAAACAAGAAACAACCTGGAACAAGAGGACCGGCTGCTAATGTCTACTTATGTTCACTACAAAAATAAATTATGCCAGCACAGCAGACATGACCTAGTCTTGACATTTTACCAAGAATGTCACCTACACATTTCAAATGGAGGTTAGATTTAAATGGTGATTATTTTCTGAAATGAAAAGCTGTATTTGCCCTAAGGCTCAGCCTGTCATCACCTACTCTCTCTCCTTCCTCAAAGCTGAGGCCATCAGTTCAGGTCCCTAGTAGAGCAGACACCAGTGGTGCTGAGGCCAGGCGAATGTGTTAGACCACTAGTGTGGCCTAACACCCTATACCTACCCTGCCAAAAGCAGGGACATTACGTTTGGGGAAGACCGTCTACAAAACATCATTTACTCAGAACATTGCTATCCAATTACCACAAAGACAAAAAAGGATGCAAAGGATGATAGCTCAATGAGATGTGATATTAAAAAATTGAAGGGCACCATGATCAAAAAATCATAAAACACAGAGAGTTACCCAGAGTAAATGTCAACAGATTATGACAATTGTTTACCATCTAAAACAGACACAAAGATAGTCAAGGCAACTCGGCCCAAAACGCTTGGCTTAAGAGACAATTTTTTAGCTACTTTTCTGGTGCATCTTACCAGCTTCCTTAGTTACCATTTTTTTTTCTTCTGTTTTTTAAAAGTTCTGTCTTCTGTGTGACCCAGACAATCGATGTCACCTTGCTAAAACAGTTCTTGTATGTCTAACACCACTACAGTGTCTAAATCGGGCGCCTAATGCTGTCTGCCTTTTATCAGCTATTTAAAAAAACGCAAAGCAAACATTATCTATTGTTAATTACCTGTAAAGTCAGGCCTTAGGCCCTCCCCTGTTCCTAAGAGCCCTGAAGTGAAACCCAAAAGAAGCTACCCATTGTTTTCCTTGGTGCAAGGGCCAGGAGCAAACAGGGCTCAAATTGCAGCTGTGAAAGGCACAGGAAATTGGTCTAGCACTAATCTGTACTCAACTATTCAAAGAAACAAAGCCGCCCACATTCCTGCAGAAAAACTTCTGCAGAACACCATGGACCTGTCCTGGACTGCCAGATAAAATCGCAGAAGGCAAGTTCGTCATTAGAGCTGACTCTCTCTTTCTGCTCTGAGCAAAACACATGCCATTTAGACTTCTTCCTGCACTTCCCAATTTTCCCCCTATGGTAAAACTATATAATTAGATTCTTCCGGCTTAGTAATTTGGACAGAGATAGAGCAGGAAGATTCAGTTTCACAAGATGTCAGCTGTTCACTGGAGCTAGCTGAGTTATGATAAACTAAAATAATAAAAAAAAAACCTAAGGCAATTTAAACTTACCTTTGTATATTTTTACTACACTCCCTATAATAACACTGATTCTAAGCCATAGGAGTAGAATGTGATGTAAAAAAAAAAAAAAAAAAAAAAAAAAAAAAAAAAAAAAAAAAAAAAAAAACTCCTGGGAATCTCTTTCAAATTTAAGAGAAAATTTAAACTCTTTGTAAAGTCCAAATATGAATAGGAATTATTGTGTGCAAGTGCAAGGGCAAACGCATGTACATGGAGGTCAGAGGTCAACCTCTGGTGGTATTTTAGGTGCCACCTCCACCATCTTTTCTGAGACAAGCTCTCTCACTGGCCTGGAGCTCACCAAGTAAACTAGCCTAGCAGGCCAGGGAATCCCAGGAACCCACCTGCCTCCCCCACACTGGAACTCCAAGAGCAAGGTCGCCACACCTGGGTTCTAGAGGCTAAACCCAAGTCCTTGGCTTGCAGAGCAAGCATATTACTGGCTGAGCTGTCTTCACAGCCCAGAATTGTTTGTCCTATAGAATATTCCCTCACAGCCCAAGTCATGTACTGAAGCTCAGCAGCTACTCAGATCCACCCTCTTCTCCACCAGGCAGTGATCTGCCAGCACCAGGAAGCCATACCTACTCCCAGTGTTCTCCATCAAGGTGAAAATGGATTTATTCCTGTCCAACTGCCTTATTTCTAAGACTAGGCCAACTTTGTGGCTCCTCATTAACTTGCAAGCATGTTGAAATGCTAAAACTTAGGGGAAATATGTTCAATAGTTCTCCTTATTCCCAGATGATCTCATCCTAGATACGGAGGGACCACCACAGTCACTCGGAGATGTGATCTATCCAAAAAGCAAAGTGTTGATAGCCCTAGTTCACTTGATGAAATGGGCATCTGAGGAACCCTGCTCCATGTTCAGAAACATGAACCACAGTAAGCCAGCAGCTGAACTGCTCAGATGGCATTAGCCACTCCCAAGATTCCTTGGTTCCCAGATGATACTTCAGCTCAGTATTCATTACCCAAAGATCCCTAGACCTTTCACAATAGTTTGCTTTATGAATAACTCAGTCTAGGAAAAGGAAGCAGTAGTTTCAGGTAGTTACAGGCCAGGCCTATGCAGGCAGATCTTGCAGAAAGGTCCCAGGTGAGGTGTTCATAAAGCTACTACCACAGCCCTTATTATCCTCCTCTGGAAACATTTGATGTGACCGATGATATGACAAAAAAATTCTCTACAGCAGAATTAGATAGTTCTGTTTTTGTTTTAAGATAAAGCTTACTTTAAATTTGATATAGATCATGAGAATATGAACATACTGATGTAACAATATCCTTCTGATCAGAAAAATAAACAGGAATCAAATCTGTCTTTTATGACTCAATTGTAAAATATAAGAAAAATATCAATGAATATGTATTAAATGCCTACCATGAACCAAGTGTTTGAGGATAGGATTGTTCCTGTAATCCCAGACTGTCCCAATGCAGGACGCAGGCAAAATGTAAGTATTAAGGGGCTAGGAAGATGGTTCTGTGGATAAGGGCACTTGCTGTGTATGTAGGAGAACCTCACTGTAAGCTTAGATCCTACCACCCACCCCAAAGCTGGGTGTGGTCCCAGGAATGCCTGTAACCCCAGCACTGTGAGAGCTGGAGACTAGAGGGCTCAGTGTGAGGAGGCTGTCTCCAGGAACTAATTCAGAGAGTTGTAGAACAGGACACCTCATCCAGCCACTGCAAGTTCACAGGTACCAATGCACACGTGACACACTCAGACACATGAGTAAACCCCGAGAGTCATGAACGGTTTACAAAAAGTAGCTACTAATAAAAAATTTCTCATGATTCCATCAGAAAGAACGAGGCTTAGATGTAGCTCTACACTAATAAGACTAAAGAGGCTGAGGTGGCCTCTGAGAGCTGGATTTGAAGGTGTGTTATGGGGATTAGGAGACAACAATCCCAATAGATTTATGTGTCAGAGAAGGGAGAGAAAACAGAAAGCACACACCGGGAGCTGGGGAGCAGGAGAGCCCTGCCACCAACCCTGTGCACTGAACAAGGCAGGGTGGGAGGCAGAGAACACAGCGGGTGGTGTGATGAACTGGAAAAGACTGACTTTAATACAGTTATTTGTCTTGCAGTCATGCCTTGAGCCGGGAACATCTTATGACAAATGACACAAGCTTCCCAAGCGTCACTCATCTCTTTCCACAGGGCACACATTTTCCACAGGGTCAAAGGGACCCAAGGTTTTAGGTTTTATTTGCACACAGTAGTCCGGATGGCTGTGTGTGTGTGTGTGTGTGTGTGTGTGTGTGTGTGTGTGTGTTTTCCCTGTGCAGTCTGTCACAGATCTCTGCTGGTTGAGGGCCGTGGTTGCATTAGTCATTTGTCCTGCCCTGGGGCTGAGTGACAATTGCCTCAGGGATCTGTTTGGAGAACACTGCTCAGGGGAACTTCCTCACACTCAGTAGTAGAAAGGAATACATGTTTGTTTTGAAAGGTAAGCTTGGGTGAGAAGGAATGAGGGCTCCAGGGCAAATACTTTGAAAAAAAAAAAAAAAAACTGCTTCTCAAGGAATGTTGGGGTTTCTTTTTTCAAGACAGGCAAGTTGGAACAGACTTTTTTTTTCAAGAGCTCTGCCAGCTTCTCTTCTTTCCAGAATTTGCCTTCTTTTACAGTCCACACAAAGGACACCCCCCAGGATCCCCACCCCCATTAAAACATCCACCTGAGACCTCGCACCCACTCAGTGTGGAAGGACAAACTGGCCACTGTCTGGGCTGGAGAGGCCACACTGAGATGCAACACGCCACTTTCTAATAATCACCTTGGAAATGGGGCTTTCCAGCTCTCTACATGGGCCTCGCTCCATTACAAAACTGGAGACAAAATTCCAGTTCCAGCACAGCACCTATGAGCCTTTCAAACTCAAAGAAAAACTGACCAATTCTAAACAGCAGATTATTTTGCTTTCAACTGTAACGTGCATAAACACACACACACACACACACACACACACACACACACACACACAGGACTCTCCTGCATCCACGTATGTACCGCTCTCAGTAACTGTCAATTGAGCTTCCAGATTCCAAGCATGGGCAGGTCTATACAATGAAATCAACAGCCTGAGTGTGGAGCACACGTGCACATGTGGAGGCCAGAGGTCAACGTTAGATATCTTCCTCTATTGCTCTCTACATTATTTTAGGGGAAAAGGTCTCTTGTTGCTCCATTTCTAATTGGTGTCAATAAAAACCCGGAGCTGGATATTGGGGTGAATGCTGGAAGATCAGAGAAGCAGAGGAACAAGCCATAAGAGAAACTTTTCCCCACTACTGAATCCTCAGGCGGAAAGGGGAGGATCCTGTCTCCTTGATCAAGTGAAACCACGGCAGGAATCACAGGGAAACTAACAGGGTCCCAACGCCGTCTCCTCCCGCCTTAGATTCCTTTCTATGTCTAGCCATAACACTTCCTGTGTATGTGCTTCCTAAGCACTGGGAGCAGAGGCATGGGATCCCAAATGCTGGGATTAAAGGTGTGAGCCTGGCTTTGTTTCTCTTTTGGACTGTATTAACCTTATGTAGTCCAGAGTGGCCTTGAACTCCCAGAGATCCAGCCTCCCAAGTGCTAAGATTAAAGGCTTGTTAACCTCTATGGCCACCTCTGTGGCTGGCTCTGTCCTCTGATTTTCAGACAACTTTTGTATCTTGCATTACAAACAATATATCAAACAGTCTCTAACTGAACTTAGAACTTACCAGGCTGCCTGACCAGCAAGCTCCAGAGAGCCAGTCTTATACTCCCCACCCAGTGCTGGGTTACAAGCACACACTACCTCTTGGATCTTGGAGAGGGGTGCATGTGTGTGTGCTGGAAATATAAATCCAAGTTCCCATGCTTACCCAGCAGTTCCACTGAGCTGGCTCCCAGCCCAGCATAGGCCTCTGAACAGTGGCTCCCCCTGGCCAACCCCCCACTCCCCAGATTTTCACCCTTTCTGTTAGAACACTGAAGAAAGAAACCCAAGTAGAAAGTCCCTCCTGGTGTAAGTTTGGTGGCTTCACTTTGTTTTAGGATTCTAACTTCCGATGGCCTTGTCTACCTGTTCTGTGGGCAGCAACACTGTTGGCCTTTTCTTCACCAACAGGCAGAAAAACTGCAGAATAAGAAAAGCCAGTCAGTCCCCTGAAATACTGGTTTTTATGATTCTCCAGGTGGGGGTGGGGCTCCCAGGGAAGGAGAAGGAGAGGTTTTTTTAAACCGGGAGGGTGTGGTTGACTTGGAATGTTAAAATTCTAGGATTTGATTCTGATAGCTGGGCTCACACTCTTTGAGGAGGAGGCCGGGAAGTCGGAGAGCTGGGGTGGAAGACTCAATTGTAATTTTGATTCTGTTGGCAGCTCTCTTCTGCCTTCTTGTTTCCTGGCCACTGGATTACTTATTAACAGTCCTAGGAGAGAGTACGCAGTTCAGGAGAACAGAGGGAAGCATTGGCCCTTCTCTACTCTTCATTCCTTTCTAGAAATGCATCTCGGCTTCCAGGGAGCAGCTGCACCAGATTCCTCAGCGGCTCTCCTCAGCAGTCATCCATTCAGTCTTCACAGAGAACTCACCTCCCTGTGGTATTAATGATCTAGACCTTTCCTTCAGCCTCCAGTTCCTCAGCTTTCTCCAGCACTGCCTGAGGACCCACCCTGAAACTCTAGAGTGGTCTGTTGTTCTGGGAGTGGGTCTGACTTCCTACAGGACAGAGAGCACTTTCTGATCTTGCTGCCACCAAAGCTGAGTCCTTCTCCCGTGTCATTGGTCTTGTTTGGTTGCTTGGTTTATGTTTTATTGTTGTTTGGTGTGTGTGTGTTTGTGCCTGAGGAGTATATAACACAAGCTAAAAGTACCTGAGAGAAGAACCACAATTGAGAAGCCGCCTCCATCAGATTGCCTGTAGGCAAGTCAGTAAGGCATTTCCTTGATTGATGACGTGGTAGGGCCAGGCCTTTGTAGACAGTGCCACCCCTAGGGTCGTGCTCCTAGATTGTGTGAAAAAGGAGAATGAGTAAGCCTGAAGGCAGTATTCCTCCATGGTGGCTTCTGCTTCCGCTCCTGCCTCCAGGTTCCTGTCTGGATTTCCTGTCTTGACCTTTGTAGTGTGACCTGATAGTTATAAGCTGAAATAAACTTTTCATTCCCAAGTTGTTTGAGGTCCTGGTGTTTATCACAGCAACATAAACCTAAGTCACCAAGCAAATACCAAATTGTGATTTTCCCATCATGCTGAGGTCCTCTGCTTGGTGCTTCTCTGCAGCTTGCCCTCTCCACTCTGGTCTACTCCACATCTCACTCACGTCTTCTCAGGGAAGCATCATGGACTTGCAAAGTTTAATCTCTTCTCCCCAAGGTTGTTCACATGACCCTATTTTCCTATAGCAACAGCACAGATGCTGGGATTCTGAGCGTAAGCCTATGGACTTTGGATAAACACATTGTCAACAAAGCCAAACTATTCTTGTTTTTCTAAAAGCTACTAATGTTGTTAACATTAGGAACAGAATCGGTGTGGTCATCAGTCTTGGTTTGTTTCCTTACACTGAAGCTTTTAGATGTGAATCTGAAACAATAAATATTTCCTGATTTGTGTGTGTGTGTACCTATGCAAAGCACAGCATATATGTTCACATTCTCTGTGAGTGAACATGTGTGTCTGTGAATGTGGACACCAGAGGCCAACATTATCTGTTTCTCTCCAATCAGTGATGTGCACCCATCATACCTTGCTTCCTATGTGAGTTCTGGGGATCAGCCGCCGGTCCTTATGTTTGTATGGCATGCACTTGACAGACTGACCCATGTCCTGAGCCCACTGGCTCCCTCTCTGCAGTAAGAACAAGCACTGCCCCAGCACCCAAAAGTTTGACTGGACACTTTTTAGCATCATTTCAACTTTCTTTTATCTCCTACTGAATTATATTTCCAGCACCAAAGACCAAAACAAACAAAAACTCTGACCAAAAGCCAATGACAAAGACTAAGTGACAGGAAATTTCAAGCAGGTTAGAAACCATGAAGGAACTAGCCTGACCTCTGGAGGGATGTCTGAGGTCATGGGGCCTCTCTGCTCTCGGGCAGAGGTAGTTCCAAGCATCCCAGAAGAACTGACCGGTCTTCTCCCAAGGAATCAGGTTACTGCAGTTTTCTCTACCAAGCTGCAGTCCTCAAACCCAGATTGGGGGAGGGGACTCAGATGTAGGTAGCACCCTCTGCCACCCCCAGCCACCCCCACCTACCCCCGGCCACCCTCTGCAGGAACAGGAATTTGAAAAAACGTGTCTTTTGCTGCTACCTATTTGTCAGTTGAATCTATTGCTCCATCAGTTTTCCTGAAGGTATTTTCTCTTTTCAGGAAGGAATTTATGTGCAGACTGTTTCCATAAATAAAGCACACCTCCTTGCCATACACTCTCCTTAGTTTACTCCTGAAGACTCATTTTTAAGAAATCATACATCTAGGGCTGGAGATAAAGCTCAGTATGTTTGCCTAGCATGGATGAAACCCTGGACTCCACCTCAGCACTACATAATCCTAGATGTAGTAGCATATGCCTGCAGTCCCTGTGCTTGGAAGGGAGCAGAAGATCACACATTCAAGGTCATCCTTAACTATACACTGGGCTCTAGCCAACCCAGACTACAGGAGACCCCATCTGAAAAAGAATCCTACATTTTATCAGGTCACAGTTGCTTTTCTGTTGCTGTCACCACCACCCCACCCCACCCCACCTGCCACTCTCTGCCACCTTCTGCCATCCCCAGCCACCCTGTAATACACCAACCCAGGCAACTCAGAGGAGGGTTTATCTGGGTTTCCAGTTCAAGAAGAGCAAGGGTTCATCATGTTGGGAAGTCCAGCAGTTATGCGCAGGCATGAGCAGTTAGCTGAGAGCATGCATCTTCAAATTGCAAGAGCAGACGGAGCAGGAGATCGATCCCCCAGGGACCCACTTCCTCCTGCCGAGCTGCACCATCTAATACCACCAACTGGGGACCAGGGCTCAAACACCTGAGACTGTGGGGGATACTTCACCTTCAAATATTACTGAACTTACAACAAGTTAAAGCAGGCTGGAGAGGTGGCCCAGTGGTTAGGAACACTTCTTATAGAGGAGTTTGGTTTACAGCATCCACCACAACCATAACCAACTCCAGTTTGATGCCTTTTTCTGGCCTCTGAAGGGAACCAGGACCAGGCATGTAAAACATACACACAAGCAAACAACTCACACACATAAAATAAAATAAATATAAAAATACATTTAAAACAAAAGTCAAAGTATCTATAATTTCCAAACAGGAGGACCAGCTTCTGGGTTTGCTCCTCCATCTCCACATCTGGCACTCTATTGCTTACACACTCTTCCAGATCCTCAACTTCCTCTTTCTCCCGCTGTTCCTCCTCCTCAGACTTCCTCAGCACAAGCCGTGGCTGCCTGCCAGGATCCTGACTCAGAGCTGCTGGGTCCACAGCTGTCTTTCCTCTCCTCCCCTTGGTCCACCTGTGCCACCCGCTGGAACCACCCAGACTTCTGACCAGGCATTTTAGCAAACCCTTGAGCACTGTCCAAAATGCCCGAGCCCGTGGAAAGTCAGCACTCCTCACTGCCCCGGTGACACTCTGCCTCAGTGATGTCAAAGGCCCTCAGCCCCTCCGACACTCCTGCTCCATGAGTACTGAGGTGCGGCTCCTCTGCATATCCTGCCCCTTCAACAGGTCCCTGTCTTCACGCCTTTTCCATAGCCTTCCTCTCCTCCCTCTTTTATCCACTGGCTCTTCTTTGGTCTTGCCAAGTTACTCTTTAATTACTTTATACGACGACTACTATTTATCATTAGTTCATTAGTTTGTTGCCACAGCTTTTGACATCTATTACTAATTTACATCTGAAAGTTTCCTCTTTGGGTCCTTAGTGTCCGCCACCTTCTCCCTGTTGGCTTTGTATGGATCTCTGACACCTAAAACATAGGTAGTTTCCAAAGCTCTTGCTGCTAAAAATAGCTTAGTCCAGAGGCTCTGGGTTCAGTCCCCAGCACTGCATAAGCAGAGAGTTGGTGGCACCAGCACTTTGGAACTGAGGCAGGGGGATCAGACGTCAAGGTCATGGACAGGGGAAGTTCCAGGTCTGATTGAACTACATGAGACTCGGTCTCAAAGACACAAACCGGGGCTGCTCTCAGCCTATCATCCCACGGCCATGAGGACAGTACGCCTTCACTACCTCTAACTCCAGGCCTTTCCCACAGCCTCCACTGGCCACTCTCCCTTCTATGTGATTACCTCAGGAGCTCTCCAAGCTTGAGTTCACCCCCGATGAATCATACCCATTCATCTGAGGCACCATTCTCCTGTTTTCCCAATTGTCTTCATCGCAAACCCACATATGAACAGCCTCACAGCTCTGCAGCTTCCTGCTCTTCATATCCCTCACATTTCCAGTTCCATTTATTTCTGATTACCACTTCAGGACATTCCTTCTCCAGGTTGCTCTTCTCACCTGATCTTTTCTTTCCAAAATTTCTAGACACGCCTATAAGCTAACTCTGGAACATTTGTAGACTGAGTGTAAGGCTCATGGGTGCTGTTTCTGAGTCAAAAGACAAGATTCCAGGTGAAAGCGTTTTGCCCATCAGAGATGTGGCTGATGGCATGTCCGCTCCAGTGACTGTGACATTAGCATCTCTGCCTAGCAAATCCAGAGTTGGGTTTTCTTCCATCCTTTATGTCCAGCTTCTGGTGTATGTCTTTCTCGAACTACTACCTAATCCACTATTTTAAAGTTTGCTCAGTTTCATTGTAAATTAACCTGGAACATTCATCAAGGCCCCCATCTTCCAGCTCACCCTCCCTCACCTTCCTTACAGCTATTTATTACGAAGACAAATGTAGAAAGCATATTTACTTGTTTTACAGTAAAGTTTATTTTGACTATAGGCAAATAGCTGGCTCCGGCTGGGCTTCTTGTTACTAAGATAAAGATTGGCTTAGATGACTGTTCAGTTCCTTTCTACACAAAAATTAAGATTCCATGATGACTTTTTCAAATAGTTCTCAGGTTACCAGCAAGTGATGCTGCCAGGACATCTTGCTAAATAGCCAGTCCTAGGCTCTCAATAAGCTTTTGCAGTTCGAATTATTAGCATGCCTAGTATAGAATTACCTGACAGATAACATCAATCCTTTTTAAGGATACAGAAAAGGACCCTTAATGTAGCTTTTTGATCCCCATTGTTCCAACACACTCAGAAAAAATGGTTAGAACTCAGCACTAACGTTCACAAATTGCTGTTGCTTCCTGTCAACGTATGAACCTGTCTGGTCTATTATCACCATAGAGGACATAACAGGATAAACACAGGCTCAGCACAAAGCTAATTTTAATACTAACATATTAAAAAATAACCACAGCAACAAAGTCATTTGTTCTGGACACCTAAGTGAACATAGAAGACTGGCCCATTTCTTACTCACAGTCAAGGATATTAACTATGAAGCAGACTGATAAGAAGAAAAAGAAGAAGAAAGAGAAGGAGACAGTGAAGGTAGAGCTGGCTGCAAAATGAAGAAAAAATTCTATAGTGCATGAAAGTCCTGGCCAGTCCTTAGGTCACAAGCCTCTACCTTCCGAAGCCAGGGCTTTGCTCCATCTCAAAATGAAGAGAGCAAGCTACCTGAGTCAGTTTCAAAACAAGCCTGATAGTCACCCAAAAAGCCTTTTGACAGTGCAGGCCCCTTTCCTGGTGATTCCTCAGAACAGGTCTGACATATGACCCAAAAATGTTTAACCAGCAACCTGTTTTCATACCTGATAGAGAAACATCAAAATATATTGGCTGACACTCGTCTCCACGCTCCATGACCTGAGTTCAGCCTCTAGAATCTACATGCTGGACAGAGAATGATTCCAGAGTTGCCCTGACCACTTCACCCTATGTACTGTAGCAGTTCTGTGCCCCTCTCCCATCAAACACAGAAAAATAAAAATACCTTTTGGGGCTGGGGAGATGGCTCAGAGGTTAAGAGCACACTGACTGTTCTTCCAGAGGTTCTGAGTTCAGTTCCCAGCAACCACATGGTGGCTCACAAGCATCTATGATGACATCTGGTACCCTCTTCTGTATACTGAATACATAATAATAAATCTTTAAAAAACAAAAAACCTTTTGATGAGGTATACTCTGGGATCAGTCTGTAGCTCTAACAGTTTACTGTCTGTAAATATGGCAATCAGAGCCTGCAACAGTAACTGTCATGTATATATATATATATATGGACATTTTAATTGTACTATACTACTATACTCATGAATTAGTGACGGTGAAGAACAGATCTATCATCTAGCCAAAAGAAGATTTTCAGTTTATAAGATACTTAAAAACCCTCATGCACCTAAAACAAAAGCAAACAAAAGCAAAAAAAAAAAAAGCCAAAACAAAAGCAGAGTGGAGATGTAGCATCGAGAGCCATCTAGACACTTGACTCAGTAAATGCTATGTTCCAAAAGGAAGTCAGTGTTCTTATATAGTTTGATATAAAAATCTGCCACGAATTTCATCCCTTTATTTTTTAATGGAAAGACTATTTCAAAATAAAATAAAGCCTCTTGTTTTTAATGTTTCTTGATAAATATTTTTTTTCCTCTAGACTCTGAAAGCAGAATTTTTCCACTGAGTATTTGTGATGAATTCCAGATCAGGTTTAAAACAAACAAAAAAACTGTAGGTGATTAGCTTTCAAATCATTTCCTTTCTCATTAAGGACTATTGTTTTTTTTTAGTAACAACTAGAATGTTCTATGGTGTGAACTATATTTAAAGAGTCAACTTAGGGCGGGACTTGTCTATCTTGGCTATTTCCCTTTCCTGCTGGGTTATATCTTAAAAACGCTGGTACAGGAAATCACTCAGAAATCCCATGTCACAATTAAACTATCTAAATAAAGTCTTTAAAATTAAAAAAAAAATAGCATTAAGAAAATACACTAGAAATGAACTATTTGCTCAATACTAAGCCAGCAGCATGAGTGGCTGGTTCATCCATGATCCTAACACACTGAGGGTAAGACAGGATTCAAAGCTCAAGGCTAGCCTGAGCTACATGTTTTTTGCTTTTTGTTCTTTAAAAAAGCATCCAGCCTGCCATGGATTCCAGTTGAAGCAGAATGGCCAAATGTAAAAATGAAAAGCTTAGGCAGTGTGACTGGTGTGCCCTTCCCCACCAACATTATCAAGCAGGCACTGCCATGAGGCAGCGGACAATGTTAGTTTGGTTCAGGACCTCAGGCCTCCAGAACTCACCAAGAGACATCACAAGAGGCTGTCTGATCTATGACATGTCAGAGCTATGCTTTGCCAATCTGACAGGCTTGTCAAGAGGGCCCTGCAGCTAACCTATACTTCTAAGCAGACTGAAAGTTATCAGAAAATGAACAAGTGACAAGCCGTCTACGGCTGATGCTAAAACCCTATAGCATACAGCTGGCACTCAAACTCTATAGTATTCAGCTGGTGCTAAAACCCATACATACATATAACATGTTTTCCCTTAAAAAAAGCAGTCTCAACTGCTTTTAGATGAAGCCAATGCTTCTTAGTCTCTAGTACAGCTCAGGTTGGAATTCTCACTAGCTCCTAACTACATTGTATCTGACATGGATGGACAAAGCCAGAGCTTTGAGCAGCCTGCTGCTGATATTCTTCAGTAAAGAACCAGCTCAGGAAAATACTAAACACTAAGGCACCACTGAAATGAACACTCAAGCTCATATTTTGAAGTACTACATATTTCAAAGTAGTCTTTGAACACAAATATTCATTTAAAATTTCCCCTTGGGGGCCAAGCTGAGAAAATATTTCACTATAAAATATCATGCCAACCAAACAGCCTTAGTGTCCTAACAGGAAACAACTTCAAGATTCTCCTGATTACATCTTGACTGATAAAACAGGATAGCTTAGCTATGAAGAACACATAAAAAACCACATGACAGGAATCTGGGTGGCTTCCAGAGCCCTGGGTCTGAATTACTATCATCTCCCTCACAAATGCAGAAGACCAGGTCAGTGACCTGATGGAACTGAGTGCAAGGCTCTGCTAGAGACCCCCACCTCCTCCATAGTCACTTTAGCTCAAAAGAAAGGCATCAAATTTTTGTTTTCCCACGTAAAGCTTCAGGCTGGCAGGACACGGAAGGCTGCTGGGTGACTTCCACGGAAGGAAAAGGCAAGGTTCCTGAACAGCTTTCTGGC
The DNA here is from genome assembly GCA_004025045.1 of Sigmodon hispidus. NCBI lineage: Eukaryota > Metazoa > Chordata > Mammalia > Rodentia > Cricetidae > Sigmodon > Sigmodon hispidus. The sequence goes on from PVIH01000121.1 coordinate 155,855, forward strand.
ATATGAACTGTCTTTGGCAATCCTGGTTCCTAATTATGAAATGTTTGTCACAGCGAGAGTTCTGAGGACTCTTAGCATGTTCGTTCACATTACTAAATCACTTAAGCCTGACTGCTGCTGGAGACTAATCTCTGAATGGCCATAGAGTTAAGATAAACACTTAAAAGACGGAGCTTTTTACCTCATCTCAGGAAACTATGATATGAACAAAACTCATACTTACAAAATAAAATCTTCACTTTACAAAGTAATTTACTTTGTATTTGATGAAACAACCCAGACCATAACATTCTGACTAGATGACTTTGCAAGAAACGTACCACTTAAGACTTGAGGTGGCCTGTGCCTGGTCTTTGTAACTTAAAAGTCTGAAAAGGTTAAATCAAGTAACATTTCTACATCAGTACAGGCAAAAAAAAAAAAGAGATGAACTCAAGAGCCGGTTTCATTAATTAATATATTTTCTGCACTGTAGTTAACATATATGTACTTTATGGACTTTCTTCGATTCATCTTGATTTTCATGAAGTAGTGATATGTTATATTCAGACATGAGTACATTTCAACAGTCTTTTGCAATAAATATCATAAAATAATAGAGATTCGCATAATAAATATTCTTTACAATAAAAAAGTTTAACAGACTTTTGTCTTAAAAATAGCCAGGATTCAACTTTGTGATTTATACATATAATATACAAAAAGCACCACAATTTGTGGTTAAGGCAAAGAGAACACGGGAAGGATTGGAAATACCCAGCTGTTAAGAGTCAAAAGGCCAGTCAGAGGCCAAGGGCACCTTAGAGAGCTGTAGCTAACACGAGAGGCCTAGGGGTGGATCAGACAGGAATTTCAACTACAGTTACCAAGTGCCCTCGGCAAAGCGGGGGTGGGGTGGGAAGGGAAGTCCTTCACAGGTATGGGCGCTGGAGGAGGAACAGGAAGGGTTAGCCAACACCATCCAGAACTAAGACAAGAAGGCTGGGAAGGGAGGGTGACATCTATCTCCACAGCACACGGCATCATGGGGAGACTCTGGGGGCCAGAGGAGAGGTCAGCAAGCCTTTGCAGGGCAAACGATTGTGTAAGAAGATGCTCCCATTCGACTCGGGGATGGGAGGCTAGGGCAGCTCTCATCAGAGGCAGATTAATATATAGCTTATTTAAGCACTTACATGGTTACTTTTTAATAAACCAAACCAAGTTCCTGATCCCACAGTACCCGACCCCAAACATCTCAGCCAAGTCTGGGCCTGCATACATCCTCACAGACACAGCCGGAAAGCTGATGCATCACAAAAAGGCTCCAGAGGCACTCCCAGAACCCTTGAGGTGGGGAGAGAGGAGCCGGGCACAGTTTCACAGTCCACTCCTACTGAGGATCATCAGAGACAGGAGAGACTCGAGAAAGAATACCCACGTTTCTTAACAGCCACAGTCTGGAGGCTAGACATTCAGGAGGTCTAATCCACCTCCGGAAATCATGACGGCTTGCCCTGAGCCCTCGAGGGGCAGCTCTCCAGCTTACAATAGACAGTGTTGGAGTTCCTACACCTGCAGCCAGGGCGGTGGGTCCAGTCATAACAGCCCCTGCACAGCTTCAGGCAGCCCTTGGCGGGAGGGTAGCAGAGCAGGCAGGGCAGGCATAAGGCCAGGGTTCCCATGCACAGGTATCTGAGGCAGCAGTGGGACTGTGAACAGGAGCATGGGTTATCGGAGTAAGAACCGCCGTCGTCATCATTGGAGCAGTGGTAGAAAATGCCCTTGACCAGGCACATGCAGGTCCCATATTCCACCATGCTCTCCGCAGAGCAAAGGCACTGCCTGTCGCAGGTCAGGCAGGAGGGCAGAGCCCGGGGAGCTGTACACTCTCCACACTTGCACTTGCCACACTGTTCGCAGATGAACTTGTGCTGGGTGGGGTCCTCTTTCAAGGGCCCCTTCAAGTCATCCACAAGCAGCTGCTTAGGTTGGGTCCGGATGACCCTCTCTGACCTATGACCTGGGATGGGCCTGGTGGGCGGAGCCCTTCCCAACAGTCCCTGCTCTGAAGATGCGCTACCGCTGCTGCTGCTCCCTGAACTGGCTGCACTTCCCGTGCTGGTTGACCGGCTCAACACTGAGCCCCTGGCATTGCCGGCATGGCTGGCAGGTCGGTGTTCGCAGCTGTTATTCACATTGGCTGGTATGATTTCATGAGTCCTTTCCTGCTTTTCGGGTCTCGGTGCAGTACGAGGAGGAGCTGGTCTTCTCACTACTGAAGGTCCCTCTGTGTATTCATTGCTGCCTCTGATGGCTTTGATCTGGTCTAGGGACAGAATCGCAGCAGGCTGAGTATCCCTGTCATAGTCTAACCTCGGCCGGCCTTCCAGAGCCGGGGGCTGAATCACCACTAGGGAAGTGTGGCTGCCATGCTGACTTGGGGGATCCATGTGGAGTAATCTCCAATTCCCGCGGTCAGTGGAAACCTGGCATGCATCGGAAATCCTAAAGAAGAGTGAGAGAGAAAATAAATGAGAAAGCTTTTGGGGGAGGGGGAGATTCCTGTCAAGTAACAAATTGCCCAAACCACCTGGTAATGATCACCTCCATCGGCTAATTTCAATGATGCAGAATCCTGGCACAAGCCCAACTCCGAAAAAGATTGTAGAGGACCACATCACAGACAGAAAGCAAGCAAAAGACCTCATGCCATAAAAATTAGAAGTTGCTCTCCAGCTTCTAAAAGGCAGAGGAAGTCATGTCTTCCTGTTTGCAAACCTAACAAATAATTAAAATGAAATATGCCCTCGAAGGGAAGCATTCAGTGTGTGCCCTGAAACTGTTCTCAGAGAGTTCACCATCAGTTCACGTTAGGAAAATGTCAGCCACTTTTTAAAGATTAAGAATGGCTCTAGTGCGGTGGCCTCCTGGCCATTTGTACGCTGTTAAGAGCTTTAGATTAATGAGAAAATTAATCAAGGCAATTTCGAAAACACTGAGGATATCCCAAGCTCACGTGGAATCTCAAATGGCCGTTTTTTTTTTTTTGTTTTGTTTTGTTTTGTTTTGTTTTGAGCAGAAGTTGGAGTCTAAAACTCATCACTGATCTGAGATGAGAAAAAGAATCTACAAGGAAAGGAGGAGGCAGCGGCTCTGGCACTAGGGCACACACACAAATTTGATTTAAGTTTCTTTAAAGGTTAAACAAGGCTCACTACTCACGTAATAGTAACTTCAATGTACAAGTGTCAAACCTAGAGCAGGGAGCGGAATTCTTTATTTCCTTTCATTCATGTACTCAGCAGATCTTGATTTTCAACAAGCCCTGAATCGAAAAAGCCTTGCTTTTTGTAATAGGATAAATACACTAATATCTTGACACAAGAAACACGTTTCCACGTTAAGAAATACTTTCCAATTTATAACGTATTCTTCTTCCTAAAGCAGACCAAACGCTTATGATTCCGTTTCCGGGCAGTAGGCATCTATTTTTCACACAAATGCCCTCCAAACCCACAGATGCACGCTAATTCAAGACCGCACCCCTCTACACTTTCCCAGTGCCAAAAGGCGCGAGGGGGAGGGGGGAGCATCAGAGAAAGGCAGCTTACCACCGATGCTAACTTAAGTTCCTAGACTACAACATATCTATTAGATTCCTGGCGGGCCCTCTAGTTTACTCTACCTTCTCACACGAGAAATACATCCAAAATAGCAGGCTTCAGTGTAGAAGCCCTAAACGATACTGGAAAACGGCCAATAGTTGTTACTCCTGTGCCATATTTTTTCTTTTTTAAACAAACAAACAAAAAACCCAAAAAAACTTAAAACTCCAAAATGAAGACTTTAAATGTGCCAAGTCTCATCCACAAGAAAGGAAGACGTGGGAACAGCGTGAGTAATGAAAACCCCAGGCATGGTTTTAATTCTCCTTTTACTGTGCATTCCCAAGCAAATTCGCTCTGGCGGAACACCTAGGCGCCCCGCACCCGCCCAGAGAGAAACCGGTGCGCGCGGACAGCACAGCGGGCAGCACCGCCCGGTGCCTGGGCCCCGCGCCGAGGCCTCGGGGACACCGAGCCACGGCGAGTCCGGCGGGGGAAAAACTTATGAATGAAAACAGTTCACGGGCGGGAGGAGGCAGCGCCCTCTCCCCGCGTCCCGAGGCACTGCGCTCGGAGCACAGGCGGGCGCTGGATCCCCAGCGCCATCGGGTGCCGCGCGCTTGGCACGGGCTGCGCGCGGACCGCCAAGATCGCCCGGCCCGCCCCGGCCCGCACCTGCCGCCCGCACTCACCTCGGCCTCCACGGCGCCGGCCAGGGGCGCCGAACGGGCGGGGTGCGCGCCGCATCAAGCGCGGCAGGGCGGCCGGGCGCGCATAGCCCGCGCTGCGGCCTCGGCGGCCCCCGGGCTGGGGCGCTTCTCCGCGGTTGGCGGCGGCCGAGGGCGGCTCCGGGACATCCGCCGGGTGCGCGCGGCGCCCGCTCCACAACACCGTCCCGTCCCGGTCGTCAGGCGCGCGGCCCGGCGTCGTCCCGGGCGCTCGGGTCCCCGCAGGTCCGCGTCCCCGCAGTCGCCACGCCGGCTGCAGACGAGCAGAGACAGAAACACGTGAGTCCCTTGCCAGCCCGGGACGCTGTCCTACTCTCCGTGGACTGACTGCCACGAGCCCGGGACACACGCGGCCGTGCACGTTTTACCCCCATGGACCGCCCAGCAGTCAAAAGCGCGTCCGAGCTGCGCGTCTGCTCCAGGCAAGCCCGCACTCGGGGACAGGAAAGTCAGGTCTGGCACGCGCGCCCGGCGGATCGGTCGCCAACAATGCGCACAGACACGCGGGTGCGCGGCAATGCCAGCCGGCGTCCGCTCACGCGGAACTCGCTGCCCAGCTAGGGAAAAGCGAAAGGAGCCAGCTCTCCAGTAATAGGGCCGATCGCGGAGCTCCGGGCACCGAGCTAGAGCCAGCTCCGAAAACATCCAGATCCTAGAAAATAAAAAAGCACCATTCTCACCTGATCTCGCCAGGTCCTCGGCGGGAGGGGAAGGCTCTTGCCTAGTGCAGAGCCTGGGGCCGGCCTTTCCTGCACATGCACGCCGCCCACAGCTGCTCCTTAGCCCGCAGAGATCTGGCTGCGGGGCCGCTGCAAACTCCTGCGTGCTGAGCACTCGCGCGCGGGCTCCCCAGCATTTCAGCGTCGCCGCCACCTCCACCTCCACGCTGGGACCCGCCCCCGGTGATATCATGTGTCAATCACGCGAGCTGATCGAAAACCCGGAGCAGGATTTCAGCGAATGTGGATGTGGACTCGAGGACATTAAAAAGGCCTGGGAGCGCAACTGGACAGGAAGACAAGTTCCAGGGCCCCTGTTAGTCCGTGAGCTGTCAACTTCCAATTTAGGGATTTATTCTTGAAAGATGAGTTAATGAAGAGTTGTGAAGAAACATAAAAAAAAAACCAAAAACACAACAACAAAAGCACTCAACAACTTGTATACCATTCCACCATGCCCCAGGTAAAGGAAAAAGATAATAGAGAAAGAAGTTCAGAGCATGTAAAATATGAACCTTCCAGAAAGGACAGTCACTTTTGCAAATGTAATAAAATGACACACCACAGGGTGAGATTTCCTGCTATAGAATTTTAGTGATGGCTCTGTTTTAGTTTGTGATAAGATCCCCAAAATTACATTAAAAACCATCAAGTTCTTTTTGATTTGTAATGTTTGTATAATTTTGACAAAAACACCAACTTTTTAAAAACCAACTAAAGGCCAAGTAAAATAAGTATAGCCCATGAAGAAGTTTTAGTCCTAATCACATGTCTGTCACAGAGTGGGGGACTCTGTTAATTGGGGAATGCTTTTTGTTTCTTTACAAACTGTGGGATTTTGGACATTTATTATGGGAATGCTGTAGCTCAGGATGCAATGAAAAGAACTGTATGTGGAACTAAAAATTCCAGAGAGGGTTTTAAAAATAACCTAAGATCCCCGAAAGTGTTAATATTTTCCCAGGGAACTGTATCAGGAATAGTATTTGACAAACAACAGAACTCCAGTGTCTAAATCATCCACGAATTTGAGTTTGGATATTTTGGGCTCAAAGTAATTTTTTAAAGCCTTAACAATTGCAGTGGGTTTTTAAAAACTGGTTTTTATTGCTTTTGATGTTTGCATACTTCATTTTCAAGCATTTAAATGCTTTTAGAATTTACAGTTGTGTGTAGAATTGCATGTAAGAAATGCAGACACTCCCTGCAAAGAACATCATCAATAAGAAAGTCCACTAGAGGACTAGAGGATAACAGAACATCCTGGAAGCCAAGAAGCTGTCTGTCTGTTCCCTCTTCACAATAGGAAATGTGCTGAAGTCATATTTTTAAATGTAAAGCTGGTGGGACTTTTGTCTCTTGTCTGTTTTTCCACAGATGTAACAACGTAATGAGGCTTGACATCAGTGAATCTGATTCTTGTGACTGGATCAGAAGGGTCAACTCAGAAGTACAGCATCATACCAGAGTATCTTCTTTGGCTCTTCCCAGCTGTCTGCACAAATTTGGGGGAGAGGTCAGTCCACCAATGTGATCAAATGAGGACAGGGAGCAATAAACAGTTTTAATTACACAACATTTACAAAAATACAACTTCAAAGATTCCTATTAAGATACACTCCAGAGTATTTCAGCCAGAGATGTGCTAATACAAATTTCCTAAGTTTAAAAAAAAAAAAAATCTATGAAATGTTGTCAAAAATACATCACTATGGGTCATGTTCTATTTCAAAACTGAATGTGTTGCTCCACAAACTGATTCTGCGTCTATGCCTCCTCTGTGTGTCTCCTTACGTGTTAGGATCAAAGTAGATTTGCCGCCTTGAACTTGGAAGACATTCAATGAAGTCCCCTTCACCTTTTTATTCCTGCAGTCATAAGAGTTGAGAGAAATTATAAATTTTTAACTTAAAATAGACCTTGCTTTTTATTTAGTAAACTTAATTGTAGGGGGTTTAGATTAGAAATAAACAACTGGTGTAGCAAATAGTTTTGGGAAAGAGGATATAAGGGTCAATGGGAGAAACTGTAGTCATTTCTAGCTCCCGACATTAAGATCTGCCTAAATGGAGCGGGTGGCCAGGGAGGCCCAACTCTTCCTTCTGTTTCATGGGAAAACACAATTATCCATCTCTTTTGTTGAAAGAGAATAAAGTGACATTCAGCTGCCAAAGGCTTCAGAAGTACCCGGTGACCTAAAAGAAATGAAAGTGCTCAAAGACTTGTTGATTTATTTATTTGCCCAAATGAAAACATCAGAGCCATTGTATGTGCTTCTAGGCTGACAAGCAATACCATCGACATTTCCTAGTATTTAGTCATAAGTTACGTTCTTAATGGGGAAATTAAGTATATTATCATTCACAGCCTTGCATCCTGTTGAGAAACAAACTTGAAACCAAAACATCACAGAAGTTGACGCATTAGCGGACTTGACTCCATCGATAAGGAGACAGTAATGGGAATTTTCTTTCCTTTCCTTTTAGGGCAATAATGACTGTATGACTGAGCGTCCTTAGGCAAGCTGCAAGGATGGGCCATGTTATTTTCAGTTTCCTTTTGCGAACAGCCTTTGTAGAAGACAGAAATAGACTAACCTATTCTGTAAGATTTCCATAAACATTCCCCTCGTTTTCAGAAGCATAGTTCCTACCCTGTAATATTCTACAGTTTTAAATTCTGCAAATGGGAGGGATGAAGTCCTGCATTGAGCAAATGACCCCGAATGCTCTAGACTCTCAGCCACACTGTGTCTTTGGTCTCCGGTGCTTTGGTTGTTCTGAATTAGAGCCTCTCTCTTTATGTGCAGGTGAGTCAAAGTGACAGCATTCACACAAATTCAGCTATCCACTCACAAGAGGTGTAAATTCATACAAGGAAGTGTCTCCTCTGCCTCAGGATAAAGCAGGCATTTCTTACCTAGCCAGCAGCATACTAAATCCTGATCCCTGCCCGACACCCTCTTCATTCTCCTAAGAAAGCAAAAGCCATTTCTTCTGTTCTTCTAACTTGGAATGAAAAGGAAAAGATCCCTTAAAGTAGTGAACTTGTTTCTTCAATTCTGGTCCACAATCCCCAATGTGAGCACCTCCCCACCTTCGCCATTACAGATAGAGAAGAGCATAAGAACCCCATCTGGTTAAACCTGGAACTGCGCTCCCTTCAAGATAGAACAGTAAAAAAATAAATAAATAAATGAATAAATAAATAAATAAATAAATAAATAAATAAATAAATAAAAATTCATTAGAACAAATAAGACTTGAGATGTCTCCTAGGGACTGCCTATTCAATGTTTATTTCCTAATGAAATAACTGCCAGAAAACACAGTTTGTCTTTTATTTATGAAAAAGTAGCATATTGTAGGTCACTATAGTCAAAAGTCACAAGAATACTAATAATGTATATAGTTTCTTTACTTTGTAATTGTCAGGGCACTTAAAGTAACCCCACTAACAACAAAAATGCAGATGCTCTATAGTGACTGATCACATACAAAGGTCTGAGTTTTGACTGTGTTCTCCTGCTCTATGGCCTCACATCTGGAATGTGTCCTGTTTACCCCTCTCTCCAGTATTTAGGCAGGTAGGAAGAACACTGTGTTCTGAAGCAAGCCAGATGGGGGACCTGGCTGGTAGAAACCCCAGCTCTGCCACACGCTAGTTAAGTGATCTTTGGTTTCTCCTAAAGCTAGCACTGTAGACTTATGCTGCCCTGATGCTCCAGATGGAGTCACGCACATGTAAGTGCTTTGTGAGCTGGGAAAGTCTATATAAATAATTGGCTGGTGCTATATCAACATATTGTATAAAGAAGAATTCCCTGGAGTTTGATCACTAAATAATAAGTTTTATTTACCTTCTAAATTTTTTCAGGTCAGTTGAGTTTCATTTTTGTTCTAAGACAAAATTTTAGGTTTGATTGGCTGGTTTGCCATATTCACTCACATCTAAGCGTGTGTGTGTGTGTGTGTGTGTGTGTGTGTGTGTGTGTGTGTGTGTGTGTGTGTGTTCACGTGTGCGCATGCATATCTTCACTGTGATTTTGCAGCAGTTGTCCATTAAGTTCAGGTTGCCCTGTAACTTTAACTTTTTCTGGAGGCTTTTAGTGCTTTAGCTTCTATTTGCAGTTAAGACAATGAGCATTAGTTCAGTGGTTATGAGAGCTCGCTCTTCCTCCAGAGGACCCAGGTTTGATTCCCAGCCCCATGTTCAGTGGTTCACAGCCTCCCAGAACTCCAGCTCCGGGAGGTCTCGAAGCCACTGTTCTCCCTGGGCACCTGCACTAATGTACACAAACCCACATAGAAAAATACACATAAGCATATGAGGAAAAATAAACATAGAAAAGTTTAAATAATTACTATAACATTCTAAACTCCTACATCATTAAGAGTTAAGAAAATCAAAGAAATATTTCAATAACAAATTGGATAACTTTAAAAGTTGAAAATAAAAATATTTTTTAAGAGCCCAAAAGTGCTTCTCGCCTGTTGTCATAGTTTGTTGCAGACTTTTACAACCTCTTAGGGTGTTAATTTTTAACCATAACGAAGATCAGGGTTAGTAGTGGCTGCAGTCTATCAATTATGGAAGTATTTTAGAATCATGAATTTTTGGGCTGATTTTGAAAACTGAAAGCAAAGGTCAGTCAGTGGGCGGTAAACGTCAATGAGCAAAAGCTCCTTGAAGCGCCACCTATTGTTAGAAACAAGTCATTTCAAATTTCAGTGAAGGGAAGAGCCCAGGGCTTGGCCTTCTACTATTTTCTTCTGCTTTTGCAGATCACCATATAACTTTGAATGTTAGTCTTCAGCAAAGTTACAGAAATGAGATCTGTATACACAGATTGCTTTTTGAGGAATCCATATGAGACTCTGCACTCACAGAAAGTTGTGAGATTGGTAAAAAGAAAGTAAAGAGGCATGTGACATCTAACATAGAAGAACCAATATAACCAAGAAGAGAACCTCCCACAAAATATATGCACTTTCTCCAACCATGACCTAATTATACAAAGCTTCTCTGGTTCAGTATTGTCAGCTTGACCCAAGCCTAGACCTATCTAAGAAGAAACCTCAGTTGAAGAAATGTCTTCATCAGATTGTCTGTAGGCAGAATCTGCGGGGCATTTTCTTGATTAATAATTGATATGGGGAGGGCCAGGTCACTAGAAAAGCGATCCTGGACTATTTAAGAAGCAGTATGAGCAAGCCATGGGGAGCAAGCCAGTAAACAGTATTCCTCCACAGCCTCTACATCAGCTCATGCCTCCAGGTTCCTGCTCTGACCTCCCTGGTGATGGACAAAAACCGTAAAGTGAAACCCTTTCCTCCCTGAGTTGCTTTTTGTGTTTTATTACAGCATTGGACACCTAACTGAGACAAAAGCTTTCTTTACAATCTTTGGGAGTATCAACTGTGCTGACATCACAGTCTCTTGAAAGACCTAATAGTTTCTGTTGTATGGGCTGAATAACTTCATTGGAAACACATCTTCTGAGGCTGAGTTTGGTTGGGTTTTACTAATGAATTCAATAGCAGTACTGAGTACTGAGTTAAAAGTTCTAAGGCTGAGAAATAGTTTGAGAACATGTTAACAGAAAAAATAACAACATCTAGATTGTTATTTTGGTTACTCTAAATCAAGTGAAGGCACTTGTGAAACCCAGGGTTCCAAAAAGCTTTCTGTGGGGTGTTGAGAGGGCTCAGTGGGAAAAGGCACCTGCTGCCACCCCTGGTGACCTGAGTTCAACCCACAGGACCAAAAGTATTGAGATCTCTCAAAAGAATAATAGAGGGAAAGATCCAATTCTCACAAGTTATCTTCTAATCACACACACACATACACACACACACACACACACACACTAGCATGTAGATGTACACTCACACACAATGGCATATAGATGTACACACACACACACTGGCATGTAGATGTAAACACACACTGGCATGTAGATGTGCACAATACACACTGGCATGTAGATGTATACACACACATAATTTTAAAGTAATGGTAGTGTTCTGAAATAAGCATGCTATACCCTGAAACACAGGAAGGGAGCTGGGATACAGGTATCCCGAGGGTTCATTTTCTTTAAGCCCCAACCCCACCCACCCAGGAGAACAGTGATGAACAGGAAAATTAACCAGCCAGGAACAGTAAACCTCTCTTTCAGATTTCTCCTACACTGGCTGAATTATTTCTTCCAATCTCCCTCCTTGAATACCAAAGGGATACTTGTGACTTATACTTCAAACTCAAAATTCAGGGGCTAGGGAGATGGCTTGGTAAAGTGCTTCCTTTTTAAGCAAGAGAACCCAAGTTAAAGCCTGGAACCCATGCTTTTTGTCTTTTGGATTTTTCGTTTTTTGTTGTTTTCAAGTGCTGGGTCTTGTGTATGACTGTAATCCCAGTACTGGAGAATCAGCAGCAGGCAGATCCCTAGGGTTCATTGACCAGTCAGCTTAGGGTACCCAGCAGACTCCAGGCCAATGGGAGACCCTGTCTGTGAAAACAGGGGACAGCTACCGAGGAAGGAACCCCAAGCACCCTTACAAACATGTGCATCTGCACACATACACACATTATAAAATTAATTAGTTCACTAATATGTTTATCTATTTTTCTAATGTGTATGGCTGCATGTATACAGTCCAAGTGTGCCTGGTACCCACAGAGAATGGAGGGCATTAGGAGCTGCCATGTGGGGGCCCATTCATTAGTTTTGAGATGGCTCAGTGGTTAAGAGCACTGCCTGCTCTTCTAGGGGACCCAGGTTTAGTCTCCCATACCTGCATGGTGGCTCACAACTCTCCATGATTCCAGTTCTATGAGATATGGTGCCATTTTCTAAGATATAACAGGTTACAAGAAGGCATTCTTGTAGGATGAAGGTCTTCAGCCTCACTGCAGAGAAAACTAGGGCTTATGGAACCAGAAAAAGAAGGACAACTCATTAGCAGGCTGTGGTGACTTTAGGATTGCAGCCAGTCTACAGAGCAGCATGAGGGCACCGGAAATTTCCTTTTGTAAGGTTGTAATTGTCAAAATTGGGTAAGTAAGCTAAGGATAAATTACATCAGAATTTCAATTGGGCTCCATTCCAAAGACAATGAAATTTTAGTATAGTACAAGGGAATTAGCCTGTGCAAGGGTCTCTTCCCAGAAAATTCATCTGACCACACTGTTGCACCAAGAGGAGACTGCTGTCCTGGGACTGGCTTAGGGATGTGGTGCTAGTCCAACTGGGTTAAAGGGAAGAGTTTGGAGCAGCCGGGAGTAGTCATGTAAAAGGAGGAAAAGGGTCATGTCTAAATTAACTGTAATGGTATGGCAGAAGGTACTTTTAGCAAAACCTAAAAAAAAAAAAAATTACAAAAAATAGTAAGTTTTCCTACCTTAGTCAGTCACACAAAGGGTCCTGACTGGAAGTAACCAGCCACAAAGGAGACTTGGACACACAGACAGAACTTAGCACTGGGGTCTTTAGGATGAAAAGGAGGTTCTCCATTAAAGAGGATACTGTTTGTCTCTTGTGTCCATCTGCCTATGTTTCCAGGGAGATTGATGGTGATGATAGCCCTTAATATTTGCAGTGGTATCTGCCCTACTCCAGTAGTCAAAGTTGAATGTATTGGGCTGTTATACCGCATGAGTCAAGCAGGGTTGATGCTCCATTGGAGATAGTCAGGGCATCAAAATAATTACCTCAGATTCTCCAAGTTGAGATATGAGGGTGTAGGAAACTTTCAACCATAACTTAACTCCATCCCTACATCTACAGGAAATCAAAGTGAGATTGATACATATCTAGTAAATTAAGAGATAGTAGTATGGTGAAAAGTTTTTTAAATTTTATTTTGTATGGCAGTGCATTCACTCTTGTACATGTGACACACAGCACATGTGAGGATCAGAGGACAATTGTGGATTGTCTCCCAGAGAAACTCCTGCCATGTGGATCCTAGGGCTCCATCTCAGGTTATCAACCTTAGCCAAAAGCTCCTTTAATATAATAAAACACACATGAAGGCTTATTGTTAATCATAAATGTCCAGTCTTAGCTTGGCTTGCTTTTTGCCAGCTTTCATCTGTTGCCTCTGGGCTTTACCTTTCCATTCCTGTATATTGTTTTTTGTTTCTTACTCCATGGCTTGTTATATAGCTGGGTAGCTGGCCCCTGATATTCTCTTCCTTGATCCCTCTTGCTTTTTCTCCTTTTCCAAGAGTTCTTCTCCTATTTATTTTCTCTGCCTGACAGCTCTGCCTATTCTTTCTCCTGCCTCACTATTGGCTGTTCAGCTCTTTATTAGACCAGCAGGTGTTTCAGACAGGCAAAGTAACACAGTTCCTAGAATTAAATAAATGCAACAAAAACCAAAGCAACACACCTTAAAATAATATTCTACATTTCTCTCTTTTGTCTAAATAAAAAGGTCTAAAAATAATATAACTGCATACATAAAAAACAATTATCAAGTAAGAATTAATTTACAATATTTGGTCCATTTACATTTAGCAAATTCAGAGAAAGCATTTCACCATCCATCCATCTTAGCAAAGTTTTATACATAATTTACTCTCTATCATATGTGGTGGGATTATGTTCTGGTAGGTTTCCTTCCTACTGGTTTAATAAAAAGTTAATTGGCAAGAAGGCAGATAGGAAGTGTGGGTGGGGCTACCAGACTAAGAAAACTCTGGGAACAGAGAGAAATCCCAGCAGAGACACCAGGAGAGATGTCAGCAGATGCAGAGGAAAGAAAACAACTATGCTGCTCTGAGAAAAGATATCAAGCCACATGGCTAAACAGATTAATGGAAACAGATTGAGTTAAGATGAAAGAGGTAGCAATATGTCTGAGCCATAGGTCAATCAGCATGAAAGCCTCTGTGTGATTATTTGCAGCAAAGTGGCAGCAGAGCTGTGAATGCGTCTGAACCTCTGGGCTAGGCTAGAAAGTCCAGGCCAGAAACCTATTATTAGGATCATAACTAAGAAAAATTGCAACTATAACTATCTAGTTTTCAACTCCATCAAAGATGCAGAAGGATATAATATTATTTGGGTAAACAAAAAGTGCATTGCAAACAACTTTCAAAACTCTAGCAATTACAGAGACATTTGACTGCCTGGACAATCACCCAAAGTTCCTTCTGCAACATTAGGGCCTAGAGTATCATGCAGACTTCTTAGTAAAGTAGGAAATTTGGAGGATTGCCCTGCCTTGTATTAGCAAGTTCAACAGTTTTTTTCCTGAATGTCCTGCATGTTTAGTCTGCACAGCACATTGTCAACAGTCAAAGGCAAGAACAGTTTCTTTGCCCATGGCTAACCTTGTTACAATGAAAGCAAATTCCATAAGGAGTTTCTTCAATGTCCATCATCTTCTCTGAAGTACATTGGTACTGCCAGAAGCAGATGTGCCTCATTGCCATAAGAACTTTAAGTTAACAAAACATTTTAAATGCCATATTCTGTAGGTCTTTGAAGTGTTTGAAAACAATCTACCTAAAATATATCTATTTAACCTAGAAAACTTATCTATAAATTTGATTGTTATAGATGACTAACTACTGACCTATGTTTCTTGAATGTCGTAGTTTATAATAGCTTTCAAAAACTAGAACTTTACATTTTTTAATATTTATTCTTATTTTATGTGAACTGGTGTTTTGCCTGTATGTATAACTGTGTAAAGGTATCAGATCTTGGAATTACAGACAGTTGTGAGCTGCCATGTGGATGCTGGGAATCGAACTCAGGTCCTCTTGAAGAACAGTCAGTGCTCTTAACTGCTCTCCAGCCCGAACTTTACTTTTTTTTAAAAAAAAAAAATATTTATTATGTATACAGTGTACACAAAAGGGCACCAGATCTCATCATAGATGACTGTGAGACACCATGTGGTTGCTGGGAATTGAACTCAGGACTCTGGAAGAACAGTCAGCACTTCCAATCTCCAAGTCATCTCTCCAGCCCCAAACTTTACATTTTTAAATGAACTGCATAGATAGGTACAATAACCATAAACAAAAGTAGAAACATATATACATTGTAACAAAAATAACTTTAAATTTATACCAATATACCAAAATCCATGCCAATGCAAAATATCTGAGATTAATAGTTGTTTTTCATCCTATATTCTTATATTCCCCTAAATAATAACATCCATAACTCCCAGGCAGATAATAACAACTACCTTGCCACTCAGCCTCAACAGCCAGGCAGCCACAGTCAAAGGGCTGAAATGATGCTGTGCACCTCAGCATTGGAGATAAAATAACCAGCACGTTAGCATCAGTGACTGGAGGGTCTCCTTTCCCTCCTCAGACCATAAAGCTTCAGACACCCAGAAGGGGCAAGATAAGGATGTGAGCAGGTAGACAAAGCAAAGGATGAGGAGGTAGGTGGTAGGAAGGAGAGGACATGGCAGAAGCAGATGGTGGGGCTGTGGTGATTACCACAGGCTGTCCTGACTTAAGGAGCCACCAACAGCCGGTGGCCCTGCTAAGCTCACAGACCCCTGAGGTGTCACAACCACACAGTGATACAGCTTTGGGTTTCATACAACTACTTCCTCTCTTTTTATCATCTTTGCTTGGGGCCAAATTTGAGTCCTTATAACCAGTAAGCCTGAGAGGCATCAAAGAATATATTATCATTTATTTAAACAACCCAATCCTAGTCTTTAAGAAGACAAGCAATAAATTTTCTTTGTTGTTAATGGATCTCTCTTTGACTCAAGATTTGATGAGCTTCATTTTCCAATGTCCTTAGGGGTACTTGCTTCCCAGAAATCCTGATTGTTAGGCCACACATGACCCAGAGAGGCTAAGTAACAAAGAATGATCTGCAGTAGATGCATAGATCTCCCTAGGGAAATAGGATAGATTTTGTAGGTGAACTGGGGGCAGGTGGGGATGGGAACAGAAGGGATCAGGTGGGAATGAAGGGGAGTGTCTTAGGGTTTCTATTGCTGTGAACAGATACTTTGGCCACGACAGCTCTTATACAGGAAAGTGTTTAATGGAAGCTGGCTACAGTTTCAGAGGTTTAGACCATTATCATCCTGGCTGGACATGATGGCACGAAGACAGACATGGTGCTGGAGAAGGAGCTGAGATTCTACATCTTGACTTGCAAGCAATAGGAAGTGAACTGTGACACTGGGCATGAATTGAGCAGAGAATGTTGTGATATGATATGATATATATGATATGGCATTTCATATGATATGATATGATATGATATGACATATATGATATGGCATGACATGTGATATGATATGACATAATATAATATGTTATGATATGACATGACATGATATGACATGATACAATGACATGACATGATGATATGACATGATACAATGACATGACATATGATATGGCATTTCATATGATATGATATGACATATATGATATGGCATGACATATGATATGTTATGATATGACATGACATGACATGATACAATATGACATGACATGATATGATATATGATATGACATGATATGATATATGATATTACATGACATGATATGATATATATGATATATATTATATAACATGACATGGTACGATATGTTAAGATATAACATGATATGATATAATATGACATGATATGATATGACATGACATAATATCACATTTTACCTGGTTTGGCTGGCGAATGGCTATGAATGGAGACCCCATGTGCATGTGGTGGGAGATGGCGGCAGGACACTTAGGCAGGGTCTACACAGAAAGACTTTATTATTATAAAGAGAGAGAAGAGATAAACAGGAAGAGAAGGGAGGGAGGGAGAGAGGGAGAAGAGAGAGGGGAAAGGGAAGGGGTTGAGAGCATGTTCCCTCTGGCAGGTGAGGGAAAGGAAGAGAAAGTCAGGCTGTGGGAACCCTTCTTAAAAGGAGCTTGTGGTCAGCCCTCAGGGAGGGCACGGCTTCAGGAGCTAGAACAGAATCCTAACAGAGGAGACCCCGAAGCCTACCCTCACGGTGACACACTATTTCCAGCAAGGCTACATCTTCTAATAGTGCCACTCCTTTTGGGGGTCATTCTCTTTCAAACCACCACAAGGTAGAATGGAGGGAGACATACTGGAGAGATGACTGGGACTGGAGAACTTTTGGGTGACTAACAAGGACTCCTAGCAAAGGAGGAAGCAGAGCCTGAACAAGTATCTTCTGTTTTCAGGCAAGGCTTCTAGGGGAGGAACTGGGCCCCAACCCAGCCACAAAGCCTTGCACTTACAATCTGTCCTGCCTGCAAGATGTGCTGGGACAATGGTGGAGCAGCACTTGCAGTGACCAACCAACAATGATTTGAGGCCCATGACCTGAGAGAGAGTCCTTGTTTGGTACTGCTTACACGATTAGGAACAGGAGACTGGACAGCCCAGATTCCTAGGGAAAACAAAAACAACTCAATGAAATGGTTCCTCATAGCATTCTGCTATCCTCATAGATCAATATCTAGCCCAATGTCATCAGAGAAGCTTCCTCTGGCAGCTGATGGGTTAGGGTTAGAGACCCACAGCCATTAGGCAAAGAAAGAGCCCAAATGGGAGATCTTCATCAGGTCCCTCTCCTTAGAGCTCAGGAAACCCACAGGAGGAAGGGGAGAAAGAATTAAAGGAGCCAGAGGGGTCAGGACAGCAGGAGAACACAGCGCACTGAATCAACTAAGCAGGCTCAAAAGGGTCCACAGAGACTAAAGGGCACTCACAGAGCCTGTACGGATCTCTGCTGTGCCCTCTGCATAACAACTCTAAGTCATGGGTGTTAGCTTGGTGTGTTATGGGACTGTTAACAGTGGAAGTGGGATGTCTCTGACTCTTTTTCCCAGCTCTTGGGACCCTTTGTCCCCCTACTGGGTTGCCTTGGTCAGCTTTGGTTTGTGCCTAGTCTTGCCATATCTTCTTATGCTGTGTTTGGTTGATATCCCTGAGAGGTCTGCTCTGTCCTGCAGGGAAACAGAGAAACAGTAAGTAGATCTAGGGGAGATGAGAGGTAGAGAGGAGAGAGACTGGGAGGAGTGGAGTGAGGGAAGACTGTATTGTATGAGAAAAGAATTTTAAAAGGAAAAAAAATGAGAGAGAGCCTAATAAGAGGAAGTAGGTGATCAAGGGCTGCTGCTTCCCATCATGCGAACAGCCTCAGTACATTCCTATGGCTGTGGATGCTGCCACCTTATCTCCCAGTCTTGACGGACTGAAATCCCTCTGAGACTGTGAGCCAAACAAACATTGCCTTCCCCAAATTGCAAATACTAACCAATGCAATCAGATACAGGAGATGAAATTTGAAACCTACATCATACATCAGAGACTGAGTGAGCATGAGACTCCCATAGGCAATTTGTTTACTTGTTGTGATTGTACATATTAATTAGCCACTTGATGGGATCTGGAGTCGTAGGATGGCACTGTTCTCTAGGCTTGAGTCCTGGACTGAATGAAAGGGTGAGAGCTGAGCATAGACACTTTCTTTCCTCTGCTTCTAGCAACAAATGCAATGTAACCAGTTGTCTCCTGTCACCAGGACTTCTCTGCTGTGGTAGACAGAACCCTTGAACTGTGTGCCAAAATAAGCCCCTTCTCACTTAAGTTACTTTTGTCAAGACATCTCATCAACAACAGGAAAGACATGAAGACACTTGCCCTCTCCCCATTAATGGATCCAGCCAGGAAAGCAATGTGCATAGGCTAGCTAGCCATCTAAGAAGTGGGTAACAGCACTAAAATGCACAAGAAACCTACTTTTGGCTTTTCACTAAAATTTATACTACACAAAGCCCCTTTCTCTTTGTGCATATGTGTTTTTATGTGCATGTGACTGAGGAAATGTGTCCAGTAGCATCTACAACAGAGACTATTCTCTCCCAATTTTGTGTTCTCAACAGAAGCAAAATCTAGGCATTGCCTTGAAATGCTAGGATCTGTCAAATAAACATTTCCTGTCTCTAAGAGACTTAGTGCTGAATAGTTGAGTATTTACCAAGTAGAAATGCCTATTAAAAAGCAGAGCAGGGCTGGAGAGATGGCTCAGCGGTTAAGAGCACGGACTGTTCTATCAGAGGACCTGAGTTCAACTCCCAGCAACCACATGGCAGCTAACAACTGTCTGTAATTCCAAGATCTGATACCCTTACAGTTATACATGCAGGCAAAACACAAATTCACATAAAATAAAAATAAATATTTAAAAGCATGGTAAAGCAAGTGTCAGACTGCATTTAAGTGAGTAGTATGTGGTTCTATGCCTTCGCATCTTGTTCAGTCTTACGTTTTCCACAGAAGGACTCATCAAAATGCTGTGGCTCCTGCTGTATAACTAAATGCACTCTGTGGGTGCCGATGAGCGTGGGTCTCTGTGTGTGCAGGTGAGCATGT
>PVIH01000121.1:175390-209477 GCA_004025045.1 Sigmodon hispidus
TGGGTCTCTGTGGGTGCAGGTGAGCGTGGGTCTCTGAGTTCAGAGGTGAAGAACGAGGGAAAGGAAGGTCGGAAGGGAAAGTGTCCTGAGAAAAGGCCTCAACAAAACAAAATGGGTTTATGTAAAGTTCGCTACCTATGCAAACATTCCAGATCCCAATTAGCCCCCAGATTCACCTTGTTGCCTGACTCTCCCAGTCCTTGTAAGCTGCACCTTCTGTGAAAGATGAACTTCCTCTTTCAGATCTGAATCATTACCATTTCCAGAACTGGCTACATGGGGAATTTGATCCTGGGATAGGAGCTTTATTAATGAGCTGCCCCACACTCAATGACAATGTGCCACTTGATGAGTCTGTTTTTGTAACACCCTGGGCAAACATTACTAATTGGGCCGTCCCTCAGCTCACAGAAACAGTAAGCACCACGGGTACACATCACCACAGCAATCCTAGTCATCATGGTGAGTATGGGTGAAAATGTTCATTATGTGGCAATAATAACCATGGAGTCGGCAGCACCCGGTTTAAAAGATATGATTCATCTGTGACGAAGTCCTAAGAGAGACACAGCACAAAACAGTTTACTAATTCATGAATAGAGTTGAATTTACAAGCCAACTATTGAAAAGCTCACAATTTAACTCCATTACCTGTTCAGATTACAATACAATTTGATATTTCAGAAAGCCTGTATGAGAGTTTGTGAGATGGCTCACTGACACCTTCCACCATGTCTGGCAAGCTGAATTTAATAACTGGATCATACAGGGTGAAAGGAGAAAACTAATTTCTGAAAGTTGTTTTCTGTTCCCTTATCTATACACACACACACACACACACACATAAACATACACACACACACATACATACACACACACCACACACACACAAAGGAGGGGGCGCTATCATACACTTGACTCCCTCCCAAATAAATAAGTAAATGTAATTAAGAATAAACAAACAAGACCAGGCATGGGGGTGCACATTTTAATCCCAGCGCGTGGTAGGCAGATGCAGATGAATCTGGTGGGTTTGAGTTCTAGGTCAGGCAAGGCTTTATAGTGAGACCCTTTCTTTAAACAAACAAATGGACTATGTGATTGTTCATCTGGCTATCCCAGCTCTCTGAAGTGAGCTGACTGAGCCAGCATTACTGAACTTCAAAACAAAAGCACAAGGCAGGTACTGGGAATACATGTGACGTGCATGTATAGACACATAAGTAGGCAAAAACCGGTAACGGACGAAGAACCAAGCATTTAAATGAACAAAAGACCTAACACTATAAAGAATATACAAGTAGTGTTGAGGGATGGATGTGGGAAGCCCTCTACAGTCTCATTTGTTTGAACACTTGCTCCCTACCTGGTGATGTTATTTTGGGAGGATTTTTTGTTAAAGTGTGGTCTTGATAGAGGAAGTGGGTCTTTGGCCATGGCCCTGGAGGCTGTATCTGCTTCTGAGTCCTGTCTAGCAGCTTCCAGGCAGCGAAGTAAAATGCCTGCTGCCACCACGGTTCCCTATGGTGATAATTTTCAAGCCCCTGATATTGTCTGCCCAAGTCAATCCTCCCTCTCTTGAATTACTAGTAATAAATTCATAAAAACCTGATCAACCACATGTATCCAGCACACAAATGAAAACAAAAAGATGCTATTTCGTAATGTTAGTCTGGCTAAAGCTACCCAAGCCAGCCAGCCAAGAGATCATGAGGAATGGGGAGAGGAAATTAGAGTTTATATATACTAATATTAGCTTCTGTTATTGATTGTAATAACAGAAAGATCCAAAGCAAGACGGTAAAGCAGGAGCCCGCCATGTTGAGGCAGAGGAGGAAACTGCTCCTGTACAAGGCTTTGCATGAGCATCTTCACAGCACTTCTGGGGTTCCAGAGAGTGAACATGGCAGTTAAAACCTCAGGGGGAGGAGAGCGAACAACTAACTTTAGCTCGGAAGTTCAGCAGCAGTGTGTGTGTGTGCATGTGTGTGAGAGAGAGACTCTGACAGTGTGTAAATGTGTGTGTGTGAGTTTGTGTGAGAGAATGAGTGTGTGTGTGAATGTGTGTGAGAGAGTGTTGTGAAAGTATACATGTGTGAATGTGTGTGAATGAGAGGGGGTGTGTGTGAGGGACATGGAGTGGGGAGACAGGACAGGACTGGACAGGCTGGCCCAGTAGCTAAATAATTGTTCCCGAAAAAACATCAAGGGCACACAGAGCTTCAACACTTAAAATAAGAAGACCTTCTCCTTTTGGCAAATGAATTGAGAGCTTTGAGATGTTAACACGATCCTGTTAACATCTGATCCTGGTGGTGTACCCCATTTATCCCAGCACTCAGGAGACAGAGGCAAGTAAGTCTCTGTTTTCAAGGCCAGCCTGGCCTATGTAGTGAAATCTGCCTTAAAAACAACAACACAACACAAACAAAAACTCACAGTGTTAGCATCAGGTGCTCAGAATGATGGACAGGTGCTTCTGGCTCCTTAGTCAGGCTGTGGAGGGCTTGACCCTCATGTTTCCTCAGCCTTTCTGTCCTCCTCTCCTTTAAGAAGAGAAAGGTTCTGGATCACCTTCCCTGTGAGGCTCCTTTAAGCTAGATTCTTTCTGAGGCTGGCACCCTCTTCTGCCTCTCAGGCCACAGTCACAGGCTGTACTGCTTCCTTCCTGCATTTTGAAAAGTCTCTGATGTTGGAGAGATTCTCCCATTTTGTATGTATTATAAACTCTGTAAGTGCTGAGTTGGAGAAGTATAGGAGAAAGTTGATCCATTTACTTTTTCGTCTTAAAATTACATTTGTTTATTTGTATGTGGGGGCACACTCACATCACACACTCATTCTCTCACACAAACTCACATACACACACATTTACACACTGTCAGAGTCTCTCTCTCACACACATGCACACACACACACTGCTGCTGAACTTCCGAGCTAAAGTTAGTTGTTCGCTCTCCTCCCCCTGAGGTTTTAACTGCCATGTTCACTCTCTGGAACCCCAGAAGTGCTGTGAAGAAGCGCATGCAAAGCCTTGTACAGGAGCAGTTTCCTCCTCTGCCTCAACATGGCGGGCTCCTGCTTTACCGTCTTGCTTTGGATCTTTCAAGATTTGCTTTGGTCAAGCCTTGAACCCTGACAGGGCTGGGCTTCAGCCCTAGAGTTCACATGCTCACAACCAAGCTGTCCTTTCAAGTGATCCCATCCCACACTCACATGTTTCCCTCCAAACTCTGATGGCGGCCCCTGCTGGCAGCCTGAACTTCACCTCTCAGCATTAGGCCCATTCAGTGAGTGCTGGCTCCACCTGAACAGGCCGGTAGGAAGCTGAGTAACTACAGAAGAGAACAAGCTGAGAAGCCTCTTGGAGTCAGAAATTTCTGGCCCAGCCTAGCCCGAGGCTGAACCGAGGTCTCACAGATGCTTAGTCCCAAATAATTAAACAAAAACTTATATTAATTACAAATGGTTTGGCCTATGGTTCAGGCTCATTACCAACTAACTCTTACAGCTTAACTCAACCTATTTTTATTAACCTATGTATTGCCGTGTGGCTCCGTGGCTTTACCTGTGGCTTTACCTGTGTCGCATTACATCTAGCTTGCCTCCTTGAGCAGTCGCCCACAGCTTCTGCTTGACTCCGTCCTCCTTTATCTCCTCTTAGATTTCCTGCCTACCTCCAAGCTGCCATGGAACTTATCAGGCCGCTATAGTTATATATTCAGGTAATACTTATTATTCCAAAGCCACTTACGCTACAGAGGGTGTTCAGAGGGAAAAAGGGAGAAACAGCGCGCAGGAGAGGTCCAAACTGAGTGGTCCTTCCTCTTCCGGGGCTCTTTCCAGTTGACCACGCCCTGCCGGGCTCCGGTTTCTTGACGCCATCAGAGTTTACCTGGGTAGCTTCTGGTTGCCCGCTACACCAAGCAGCCTGGCCACAGGCCAAAACAGCCTCTTTATTAACCAATGGCAACAAAGCACATTCACAGCAAACAAAAAGGCATCCCACATCTGTCTCCAACCTTTTCCCTTGCTCCAGTCAGTTCTGACAGTCCTGTTTCCTGTGCTTCTCTTGATCCCCACACCGGTCCTGTCTTCTGGAAACCCCCCTTCTCTAGAGACATGGTGCTACCCACATTCAA
This sequence comes from Sigmodon hispidus, assembly GCA_004025045.1. NCBI lineage: Eukaryota > Metazoa > Chordata > Mammalia > Rodentia > Cricetidae > Sigmodon > Sigmodon hispidus. Next base: position 179,533 of record PVIH01000121.1, read on the forward strand.
AGTGGGTCTTCCTGTGTCAGTTAACTCTATTAATAATTATAAGAAGAATCCCAGGCTTTAGGCATTGTGGTGCACAACTTTAATCCCAGCACGTGAGAGGTACTGGGAGACAAATCTCTGTGGGTTCCAGGCCAGCCAGGGCTATGTAACAAGACCCTATTTAAAAAAAATTCCTCATAGGCCAACCTGACCCAGGAAGTCCCTCACTGAGACTCTGTTCCCATGTTGCGTCAAGTTAACAGAGGTGTCTGTCATACTAGACTGGCACATATGCGGGTGTGCTTTCCAAACTCATATCTGTAACAAGAGGTTTCTGGCCTGCCTAGCACTGCAGTCGAGACCTGCCCACAACCACTTATCTGGACCAGCAATCCCAAAGTCCCAAAGAAACACACAGATGCTTATATTAATTTCATCCTGCTTCATTTATGTCTCAGGCATAGTGCTAGCTCTTTCATCTTAATTCAACCTGTTTCCATTCATCTGTTCTGCCACACGGCCCATGGCTTGCCTATTTCATTACATCTTGCATCATGGGCAGCTGGATCAAGCCTCTTCTGACTCCACCCTCCTTCTCTTACCTATGTTCCAATTTCCCTCCTACTTCTACGGTGTCTGCCAGGGCCAAAACAGTCCTTTTATTTCACAGCATACAGAAAGACATTCCCACATCACTCATCTGCTCATTCCTTTTAAGTCTGAGCACTCTTCATTTGTGTCCCAGTGTGCACAGTGTCTGATCCCAATGGTGAACATAGCCATGACTTTGGAACCAGTTCCTGCCCCTCTCCAGCCATATCCCAACTCTCAATGCTTTAGCTACCTGGAAGTCACTCCTTAGGTTTTTGTAACCTCTGAAGGTTTGTGCATTATTCCTTTTTCAATTATGTGATTAGTTTTTAATCATTCTGCACTTTTGTACACAATTATAATTACTTATTTAAAATAATTTGTTTAAGATTCTTCTCCTTGAAGAGGGAATGACCTGATGTGTTAGGAGGGAGAAGGGACCTTGACTAAGGATATACAAGGATAGAAAGTGTGACTTCTTTGTTCATAATAATAATAATAATAAAAAAAAGATTCTCCTCCTTAAGTTCTGTGGTGGTGATGGTGGTGGTGCAGCAGCTCATGCCTTTAGTCCCAGCACTTGGGAGGCAGAGGCAGGTGGATCTCTATGAGCTTGAGGCCAGCCTGGTCTACAGGGTGAGTTCCAGGATAGTCAAGGCTGTTATATAAGAAACCCTGACTGGAAAACAGATTTTTCCCTTCTTTCTGGTCTATTTAGGACACATCAATGCATCTGCTAACATCCACAGTCCATCCCAGTGCAGAGCAGTAAATAGACTTAGCTAGGCCATTCACTCTCTTTTCCTCCCTATCTCTCTAAGGAAATACTTATGAGCCACCAAAGTGGAGAAATTCAAATTATGAATCTTTTGTAGCAATCAGTTCAACAAGCTCAAAATAAGAATTGTTTTTAATAAGCATATTTTTATGTTTTACTTTTAGTGTGAGCTTATGTTCCCACCAGAGATAAAGAAGAGGGAAGTTCAATGCATTTTGGCTCACACACTGTCTGCTCCTGTGTGAGACACAAATAAAAAAAATGTAATTAAGAATAGTAATAAATAAAGTGAAAACAGAGAGGCAGAAATGAGGCAAACCACAGCGGTCAACTCTGGGTTCTGGGCTTTTGAGAACAGGAGGAAGTAGACTTAGGCCAGTGATTTACATCGGCCGTTTCCTCTCACAACAGACACACATCACAGGAATAAATGCCTGGGAAAAATTTCCAATCAAACATTGCTAATCCCATTGATTGCTAGATTCAAAAAAAAAAAAACTAACAGTGGAGCCCTTTGTATTTCTTCTTTAATGAGTATTTGGCAAAACAATGTGGTGGAGGAGACGTCTCACAGGCAGACAATCCAACGCCACTTTCTCACAAAGCGACCATTGGGACATGAAGTAACTGAGCATCTGTTTTCAATCTTGGGTCAAAATTTCTTCTAATCCAGGATGTAATTAAACCCCTGTTCTGTACATAGATACTGATTTCACATATACAAGCCCCTAGATGTTTAATTATAAAGTAGTTGCAATCATTTGCACAGATCAGCTTCCATTTTGATGTCCTGGCATCAGGTTCGTGTGTCTCGGAAGGACATGCACAGGCCGAGGGGGCAGTGGAGATGAGGGGTTTATGCCCTCTGCCCTACCCTGTTGTCCACAAGGCTGGCTTCCTGCTGTGCTGCTGCTGGGGAGAATTCTTTATCAGTGGGTGACCTCCCTGGGTCTTTATCATAAGGAAATCTCTTCAATTTTTTGTTAGGAGTAAGATTACTTCTTTTAAACTATTCATTATATGACAACAGATATTTGCCTTAAGAATAACAACAAAAATACCTTTAGGCTGGAGCCAGTGACCACATTGCCCTGCATGGCAGATGTCCCACCTACAAGTCAACTTAATATCTTGCGTTCTTTCCCTACAAAGTGATCTGAGGCTGTTTCTCCAGACTTAGGTTTCTGTAAATCTGAAGTTACACACAAGAGTACACGCCTTCTTTGACTCCCCATGGGTACCCTAGTAATGACTCTGTGTCTGTTCAAAGTCTGAAACAACCTCGTGCAAATCACATTGCTTATGTTGTCAATGAGCCAGCATGCTCCCAAGACTGAAGAAACAGAAAGAAATGGAAGACATTGTTCCATGCTTCCTCATGTGCTGTCCTTGAAGCACATGGGTGATGCCCCTTCAAAGAATGGGGATGCCCCTTCAAAGAATGGGTCTCTATTTGAGCATTTTATAATGACACTACTTTCTACTACTGACTACATTATCTTCATGAAAAAACTACAGGGCTCTAGCTCAGGAGGCTTGGGCAGAGAGACTGTCAGACTCTCTCTCTCTGGCAGATAGGGCTGAGGCAGAGCCAGTCCAGCAGACTATCTCTGGGGCTGAAGTGGGATGGTAGGTGGCGACAACCCAGAACCCCCTAGCCATCAGAAAGAAACACATACTGAGTGGGGAGTCTTGTCAAAGCAGGAACTCATATAGGGTTGTGAAAAGGTGGTGGGAGTCTTGGAATGGGATAGGTGGAGTGGGGGAAAAGGGCCAATATTATTTTACCACGTTAGCAGAGGCTGGGCGGGCAGAAGCCATCTTAGATCAGGCTGTGCTGAGTCACTCACATGCAGTGTATATGGCCAGAGACAGGTCACCAAACTCTAGGAAGGCTTAGGAAGTTACACTGGGCCTCAACCCTGAGGTCTTGGAGAGTCCAACAGATGATACTAGTAGACTACAGAGTGATACATTTTATCTCAAAACCAAAACAAAAAACCCTTTATGGTCTAGGTTAAATACAGAATCTAGAACAAGAACCTCTAAATTAAAATGTTTAATTTTCAAGAGATAAGGAGACCTATATTTTATTGTGAGAATTTTTTGTCCACACTGTCACTTTGAGACTGCCAATAAAGTTAAACCTTGATTCAGAGGGCAGAGTTCATATTCAGCTGAATAAACCATAGAGTTTTTTTGGTTGACCCACATGATGATAGAGAGAAACAGGGAGAAATATGGAGGGGCTTAGAAAGATTTTCCTTTTTGATCTGGGAAGGTGGAGAGGAGGGTCAGCTGATTGTTTCTTCATTTCTCTGTGGATCTATTAGGTTTATATTTTAATATGTGACTTCTGAGTTTTATTTATTAATAGAACAATAAAAGTATTGTTTGTTAATTGGGCATAAAATGCATGGCCTCAGATCATGCTAAGGCAATAGAGCTGCCACATTTCCATCTCCACAGTGGCCAGATACCCCAGCCCCACTCCAGATCCTTTCAGTGAGTCAAGAGCCTTTTTCATTATAGTCTCTTTGCAGCAGGCTCTGTCATTAAGGCTGTCCCCCTCCCGTGCCCTTGTGCACCATGGACCCTCAGCCCTGCTGCTGCCTAAGTAGGTGCCCTTGGCTCAGCCATGCACTGCCTGTATCTTCTGCCTAGCCCCGCACGCAGCACAATGACAGCCAACGGCAGTCTCCTTGCATTTCCCAGGTAGCTGCCCAACTCCACTCATGGCCTGCTGCCTGGTAGGCTCTCAAAACAGCATCCCAGATGTACAGGCTCCTCCTACCTCTCTTCCTAGGTCTGCTTCTCAAGTCACTCAGCCCTGCCTATGCTGATTTTGTCAGCAGATCTGGTGAGACACTGAGGATTCCTAAAGCGGGGATCAGATGTTGTTGTTGTTTTAGGTTTAGTAGAGGGGAAGTTTACAGTATATAAAAGGAAGAGTCCGGAGTAGACTGGGCCATGTCGGGAGAGGAGAAGGGAGAAGGGGGGGCCAGGTACAGCAGCCAGGATGACAGAGGTACAAAAAGTCTTTTCAAATGATTTCTTAAAAGAAAGATTTAATAGTTGATCATAAAGTCAGTTTGATAATTTGTGTTTTGACCTTTAAAAGTGGATTAATATCAGTGTCAAATATGAAAAATTGACTGAAAAATACAATCCTTAGGAAGACCTACTAAGAAAATGAGGAAAAATATTCACAGACAGAGGAATTTAGAGCAAAACCTATCACACTAATGCATTATGAAACTAAAGCGGAATAGCCCAAGGTTATTAAGAAATTAACCTTAATTTATCCACTTACTACACAAGAGCAACCAGCAGATGATAGGCACCCCCAAGGCTATGAAGAAGTTAACTAGGATCCTGTAGAATCCTACTTAGATTTAAAGAGATTTAAGGAAATATCCTTTCATATGGTATTCATTCACTCATTGTGAAACAGATGTTAAATTCATGGACAACTTAGAGCAAAATAACCCCATAAGGCTGGAAAGATTTAGCTACAGCAATATTGGAAACTGGTCCTCAGTTACAATGAAATCCATGGTGGAGAAAAGCTATAGTCATAGAACAACAAAATAGGGCTAGAGGTATTGAAATTTCCCAAAGTCAGCCTCTCAATGAAGGCCACTAAAGTGAAAAGACACTGTAGATTTAGATTTTATCAACACACCTTGGTTGTTGCCATATAGTAGCTTTGAATGCTTGAGACAGATTGAAGAATCAGGAAAGAGGACTGAGTCATTTACTAAAATTATACAAGGCCCAAAAGAAACATTCACTGATTTCTATAAAGATTGACTTCAGCTGTAAATAGAATGATATCAGATCCAGAATCTAGACAAATATTAATTGAATCTTTGATTTTTAAAAATGCTAATTCAGAATGCAAAAGGGTAATTAGGCCTTTAAAGGTAAGGTCAGCATGCATAGATGAATGGATCTGAAATACAATTGATAGTAAATCTCACATTTATGATGATAATTTGATAGGAGAGATGATTTCTAAAACTTTTAAGAAAAATCAAAAGTTAGATGTGATAAACAAGGTCATCTGAAAAGGTATTAATTCTAGAAAGGCACTCCAAGTAACAATGTTTTTTTCTATGGATAATCCAAACAGAAGGTCCCAACCTTCTGGAATATGCAGAAGGTACAACAAAGGCCAGAATTGGATCAATGACTCCAGATCAACAAGGGACAGGCAAGGCAACCCTTTGCTATGATGGAAATATCTTAGGGGACATCTCAGAGGCCCCAATGTCAAAATTGGTTTAATAATTCCCAGTCAGCATTGGGAAAACCTTGAATAGAGCAATTAAAAGACTTAATGTCTGTTGTTAAAAACCATACTGCCCTGGATGATATAGATCAGCTTCAGGAGATAAAATAAAATTTTTGGAAGAGATGATAAAACAAGTATTTTGGTAAACTTCTATAAATTATCAAAGACCAAAACTAAAAATACAAATAAACAGCATTGTAACTGAATGTTTACTAGACACAGGAGCAAATGTAATAATACTTTTACCAAATTGGCCTCTTTAGGAGGTAAATATTCAGCTTCTGGGGATCTCAGATAAAACAAAGTACAAGGTTGGTCAAGTATATAGGTCCAGAAGGACAGATAGGGAAATTAAAGCCATATGTGGCTAACATAGCAATAAATTTATGGGGATGTGATTTGTTACAGCAATGGAAAACACAAATTAACATTCCTTCAATCTCAAGTACAAACCATAAAATAAAATATCCTTCTGAGAGAAAGATTAAAAGATATTATCAAAAACAGTCACCAACCATTCAGGTGGTATATAAACAAGGTACAATAGCTGTTGATCTTCAAAAGGTACCAACAGCTCCACTTTTAAAATGGTTAGCTGACAAACATGTCTGTGTGGAACAATGGCTTTGATATTAAAAAAAAAAAAAGTACAGGTCTTAGAATGGCTAGTATAGGAACAGCTAAATGCTCAAAATATTGAAGAATTTACCAATCCTTGGAATTCTCATTGTAAATGGAGAATAGTAACGAATTTGAGAGTTATCAATAAAGCGATCTAGCCAGTGGACTCTTTACAGCCTGGAATCCCCTTGTCTTCTTTATTACCTAAAGGATGGTCTATTATAGTGATTGATTTAAAAGACTACTTTTCTACTATATCTTTCCAAAAACAGAATAGAAAAAAAATTGCCTTCACAATGCTTGCTTACAATTTCCAGCCTGTTAAAAGTTATCAGTGGAAATTTCTTCCACAAAGTATGTTAGACATCCCTACCTTGTATCAATATTTTGTACAACAGCCACTGTAAATAATTGGTAAATAGTTTCTACGAGTTTACAATATATCATTATATGAATGATATCTTACTAGCTGATTCAGATGCAGATAACTTAGAAAAATGCTTGAGTAAGTAAAAAAAGAAACTGCTGTGTTGAGGATTATACTTGCTCCTGAAAAAAATACAAAGAGGAGAGTCAATTAATTACCTAAGATAGATGACAGGCTTATAAAAAATTCAACCACAGAAAGTAAAAATCAGGAGAGGTCAATTACAAACTCCTAATGATTTTCAAAAATTGCTGAGAGATACTAACTGGCTATAACCCACAATAGATTAACAACTCAAGGGCTAAGTAATTTATTTCAAACTTTACAAGCTGATAAATACTTAGCTAGTCTAAAAATTACCAGCTGAGGCTCAGAGATAATTGGCTCTGGTAGAAAAAAAATTATAAGATGAACATGTGTATTTCTTGGACCCAGATCTTGATTTTATTTTGGTTATCTTACCTTTTATGTATTCTCCCACAAGAATTCTTATGCAGAGAGAAGATAATATTTTTGAATAAATATTTTTGCCACACAAACAAAGTAAAAAAATTAAAGACCAATCTAGGAAAATTTTATGAAAGGAAAATTGAGACTTTGTCAATTAAGAGAAACAGACTCTACAGAAATCATGGTGCCTTTTAATAAAGCTGAAACTGCCTCATTATGGACAAAAAATGAACATTGGAAAAGAGCCTGAAATAATTTATTGGGAGCGATAAGTAACAAATATCTCAAAAGCAAGAGACTTCAATTTACAAAAAGAGCTAATTGACTCCTTCTCCCATTGTATAAGAAACATTATACAATTTCTGGAGCCCCTACCTTTGATGCTGGTGCAAATAAATAAGGAAAAACAGGCTTATTGCATAAATTCTACTTGATCTTATAATAAAAACCTGGAGCTAGGGGCTGGAGAGATGGCTCAGCGATTAAGAGCACCGTCTGCTCTTCCAGAGGACCCTGGTTCGATTCCCAGCACCCACATGGCAGCTAACAACTGTCTGTAGTTCCAGTTCCAGGCAAACACCAAGGCAAATAAATAAAGAAATAAATAAATAAAGTTTTTAAAAAAATAAAAAATAAAAAATAAAAAAAAAAAAAAAAAAAAAAAAAAAAAAAAAAAAAAAAAAAAAAAAAAAAAAAAAAAAAAAAAAACCTGGAGCTAGTGATGTGGAATATCTTTCTGTATGCTGTGAATATCATTTGTTTATAAAGGTACTGTTCTGGCCTATGGCAAGATGTCTTAGAAGTAGGTGGGAAATCCAAGTATAGATAAAGGGGGAAAGGGGCAGAGTCAGACAGAGATGCCAGCAGATACAGAGGGAGGAAGGCCAGAATGCTGTTCTGGAAAAAGGTACCAAGCCATGTGGCTAAACAAGATACAAATAATGGGTTTAGTTAAGATGCAAGAGCTATCTAGCAATATGCCTGAGCCATAGTCAAAAAAGCATGAAATTAATATAAGCTTCTGTGTATTTCTTTGGGTCTTAGGGACTGAAGGTCTAGACCTCAGGAGTAAGCAGCTGCAGGCAAGTATAGACCTTGGGGTTAGTCTAAGCCAGAAACTTCTTACTACAAGCCAGATATTGAGGAAAAGCTGAAAGATCAGAGAAACAGAGGAGCAAGCCACAGCCGCTCCTCAGGAATCTTCAGACTGATGCCCCTGAGTCCTCCACTGAGAGGGAAGGGGACGGCAGGTGAAGGGCTGAACTCAGGCCTCCTCTTGCCTTAGTTCTTTCTCCACCCAGCTGTATCACTTCTGTGTTCAACTTTGTGTGTGTGTGTGTGTGTGTGTGTGTCTGTGTGTCTGTGTGTGTCTGTGTGTGTCTGTGTCTGTGTTTTCCAAGTACTGGGAGCAGAGGCATGGGATCTCAAGTGCTTGGATTAAAGGTGTGAGCCACCACTGTCTAGCTCTGTTTGACCTTGAACTCCCAGAGATCCATAAGGATCTCTGCCTCTGCTTCCCTAGTGCTAGAATTAAAAGGTGTGTGCCACCACTGCCTGACCTATAAGGCTAACTCTGTGACTGGCTCTGCGCTCCGATCTTCAGGCAAACTGTATTAGATATACAATATATCACCACATAGGTTATGTCAGGAAAAATAAGTGGCTCAACCCTGTATGATTTTGTTAAAAGTCAGTTATATGCTATTCTCATGGTATTATTAGATTGTCCAGAACCTCTTACTATAGTTACTGACTCTTAATATACAGAAAGCATGGCTTTGCATATTGAAACCACTGAACTTACTGTAGAGAACTCAGAGTTAACTTCGTTATTTATTCAGTTACAAGAAATAATTAAAAATAGAAATCATCCCTTGTAAATCACACGTATCAGATCCCATACAGGCTTACCAGGCTCTCTAGTATAATATAATGATGAAATTGATCAGCTATTGACAGGAAATGTGCTAGAATCTTCAGGATTTCATAAGAAACACCTTTGCCATGTTAATAGCAAAGGTTTGAAGAAAGTTTTCTATCGCTTGGCAACAAGCCATGGAAATTATAAGGAAATGTCCTACTCACTCTTTGTATAATTAAACTCCATTCACTACCTGCAGGAAATAACACAAAGGGTGCTCAAAGAAAAGAAAATTGGCAAATAAATAGGTTTCATTTTGTGGAGTTTGGAAAATTGAAATATATGTGTCATACCCTAGATACCTATTCAGGATTTCAATGAGCATCTGTTTTGAGTTCTGAAAAGACTGATTCTATAATTACACATATATTAGAAGTTATGGCCATCATGAGAATACCTGTAAAAACTACAAATGACAATGCTCTAGCATATGTCTCTAAAAATATTAAAAAGATGTTTTGCATATTACAATGTAAAACATATTACAGGTATACCACACAATCCTACAGGACAAGCAGTTATAGAAAAATTTAATCACACTTTAAAAGATTTGCTTAATAAATAGAAATGGATAAATAAGACACCCAGAGATACATTATACAATGCTTATTTAAAATTTTTAAATGCTAGTGAGAAAGAAATAACAGCTTCACAGAGATTTTACATAATGAAAAAAACTCCTGAATTAAATCCGTCTGTATACTTTTTTTTTAAACTTTATTTATTTTTATTTATTTGCCTTGGTGTTTGCCTGAAACTGAGAACTGGAACTACAGACAGTTGTGAGCTGCCATGTGGGTGCTGGGAATTGAACCCTGCTCCTCTGCAAGAACAGTCAGTGCTCTTAACTGCTGAGCCATCTCTCCAGCCCCCAGTCTGTATACTTTAAAGATGTGTTGACCTTAGAATAAAATCCAGAATTTGTATTATGTTGGGAAAGAGGCTTTGTTTTTGTTTCTACAAGAGAAGAAAAGCTATGAATACCATTGAGATTGATAAAGATTAGATTTAAACAGAAAGACCATAGTTCATCAAAGAGTATGGTCAGTCAATCTAGATTAATGTATAAGACTAGCAAATGATTTTCATTTGATCAGATATAACCTGGAAAACTTCCCAAAGTTAGGGTTGGAGCAGGGATTTGTTTTTGTCTTACCAGGAGAACAAAGGCATCCAACTAAGGACCCTAAAGACTACTGGATATGAGACATCTTGCTGTGAGAATATGCTTTTGTACATTGTAAATATTTATCACTCATATTGGTTTAGTAAAACACTGATTAGTCAAGTAGATGGACAGGAAGTAGAAGTGGGGCAACCAGACTAAGAGAATGCTGGGAAATGGAAGAGCAGAGGGCAGAAGCCAGGAGACACAGAGGAAGCAAAACGAGAACGCTGCAGTAAACAAAGGTACCAAGCCATGTGGCTAAACATAAATAGAATCATGGGTTGGTTTAAGAGTAAGAGTTAACAAGTAATAAGCTTGAGCCATAGACCAAACAGTTTATAATTAATATAAGCCTCTGTGTGAGGACTAAGGAATTACAGGTATGGACCTCAGGGCTAGGCCAGGCCAGAAAGTTACAACTACATAGCATCTGAAGAAAAAAGTTGAGTCATCCAGAGAAAATGTACCAAGAAAAAGAGTAAATTGGCCTAATGGTATAGCACATTTTCAACATAATAAAATTTCATGAATCTTCCCAAATATTTGTTTCTGCTGTTCTCTACAGATATATACGGCAAATAATCTTTTTGTAGTCACAGCCCAATTAGAAATTAAAACTGACTTTGGAGTTGGAGTGTGGCTCTCCCTCCCTAAATTCAAGCATGCTTATTAAAGGAAAACACAAAGTCTCTGGTACGGGACAAAAGAAAACCAAATTAAGGGACAATTCTATTGTCACTAATCTCATAATCCTTTGGTTTTATTCTGACTCTTTAAAACTTTTCTTAAGGTATAACTATTATTTCAAAATTTATAAAGTTAATACATATGTATTTAAACTTTGTCACAATATTAGTGGTAATATATAGTACTGATTCCAGAAATAGCCTTCATCTGCCTTCTTGTACAAGATTTCAGGCTTGAGTCTGAAGCAAGTAATTAAAAATTAAACTTGTGTTCCCTGGGTGTATTTAACAGACTGTGGTCCTTTAACTTCTCCAGTATCTGCAGCATATGACATTTAAGATGTGTAAATTTTCTACAGAACCATGACCATTCCTAACAGTGACCTTTAAAGTCTCAGAAAGGATGATGGGGCCCCACAATGACAATTCCACCTGGATTGTGGCAATGCCACTAAGCTGACAAATACTACCCAAAGATCGGCTTTGAACTACAAACTACTTGGGACAATTTCAATCAGTTAGCTAAGATGGTCCAGCCTCATAGACTACTCCAGCCAGGATTTCGTACAAACCTTGCACTCTCCCATCATACCAAGACTGGACAACAGCTAGCCCTGCATGGACTTGATCATTATCTTAATTTTCTCAGTCTCCTAAAGATGACATCACAACAGACAACAGGAAGTAATGTTAAAAAGAAAATGCCCTCAAGAGGTGGCGTGGGTAGTTTCTGGCTGCTCAGTAGATGTTTGTCATTGTTTAGGGGGGCTAGTTGCAAGTTGTTATTGGTCATGGCCAGGGAAGAAACTAGACAAATGAGATTAGATTCGAGGATCTCCTTCTTTTGAAAAGAAAAAAATGGTAAATATATAAATGATAGGATAAAAGAGTAGATTATTGAATCTATTTTTAAACTAAAAAGGCAACTGCTAGTCTTAAATAGTTTACCTTATTATGGATTTTTGTATATTAATACAAATTTAAGGGGTTTTTTGTTATATTATACATATGTTTCTATTCTTGTTTAAGGTATTGTACCAATGAAGCTCATTTAAAAATGTAAAGTTCTAGTCCTTGAAAGCTATTTAGAATAATTAAATACAGATTGGTAGTTAGTCATCTACAACATTCAAACTTATAGTCATGTTTGGTGTGTTTTCAAGGTCAAACAGAGATATATTTTAAATAAATGACTTTCAAACACTTAAAAGATTTACATAATATGGCATTTTAAATGTTTCAATAACATATGACTTTTTATAACAGGAAGACACATCTGCTCCTGAAAGTACCAATTTATTTAAAAAAAAGATGATGGTCATTGAAAAACTTCCACATGGAGTTTGCTTTTATTGTAGCAAAGTTAGTCACTGGGCAAGAAACTGCCCTTGCCTCAACTGCTGACAGTATGCTGTCCAAATTGGACAAACAGTACACAAAAGAAGATGACTGCTGAACTTTGACAAGACATGGTAGGGTAGTCTTTCAAAATTTCCTGCTTCACAGAAAAGTTTGTCAGATATTCTAGGCCTATAGACTGCAGATGGAGGCCCCAGTGTTGCAGAGGAACCTTGGGTGACTGTCCAAGCAGCCAGCTCTTTCTGTCATTTCTATAGTTTTGGAAGTTGTTTGCTCTTCACCTCCTGTTTACTTGGGTAATATTATGGTCTTTGGGGGTATCTGATAAAACTGAAGACTAGATAGTTACAGTTTTCCTTACTTATAATAGAAAGTAAATTAGGTACAAAACTTTGGTCTTCATAATAGATAATGAAGCATCTTCTTTGAATTTGACAAATACAAATGGACTGTGTACCAGGCTTTTTTCTTTTGGGCAACTAGCCAGCTCCCAAAGCATAACATAGAGACTTTTTTAGAATTCTCAGTCTAGCTTAGGTGTGTTTTTGGCTAGCTCTTTTAATTCAAACTAACTTGTTTCTCCTTATCTATCTTTTGCCTCAGGGCTTTTTACTTTCTCCTTTTCTTCTGTTTATCATACTTTCACTGCTTCTCATGTCTGCTGGCTGATGGCTGCAGGGTCTAGCCCCTGGCATCCCCTTCATTCTCTGCTCCTCCTCCTTCTTTTATTCCTTTTTTTTTCAGGCTAGATTTCTCCTCCTATTTATTCTCTCGGCCCAGCACCCCTGTCTATCCTTCTCTTGCCTAGCTATTGGCATTCAGCTTTTTGTTAGGACAATCATGTGCTTTAGGCAGACAAGGTGAAACAAATGCCAGCACACCCATAATTAAACAAATGCAGTGTAAACAAAATTAATACATCTTTACACAGATAAAGTAATATTTTGCAATATAGACAAATGTAATGCATTTAGTAAAAATAATATTCAGAAACAGGAGCGAATATTGTGAATATAATTCTTACTTGATAATTGTTCCTTTTCTTAAAGTTTCTTTTCTTTCTTTTTTTTAAAAATATTTATTTTCATTTTATGTGAATTGGTGTTTTGCCTGCATGTATAACTGTATAAGGGTGTCAGATCTTGGAATTAGAGACAGTTGTTAGCTGCCATGTGGATGCTGGGAATTGAACTCAGGTCCTCCGGAAGAGCAGTCAGGGCTCTTAACTGCTGAGCCATCCCTCCAGCCCTTGATAATTGTTCTAATTGTATATAGTTTTACTTTGTTAGAGTTAAAACCTTTCTTTTTTATTTAGACAAAAAGGGGGGAATGTTGTTCACACTGTCACTCTGAGACAGACAATAGTTAAAGCTTCATTCAGAGGGCAGAGTCCACGGTCAGCTGGCCAGAATAATCCACAGAGTTTTTGGCTGACCGGGATGAGGAGAGAGACACACACAGGAAGAAAGAGGGAGGGGCTTAGGAAGATCTTCAAGCCTTTTCCATCTGGGAAGGTAGAGAGGGTCAGCTCATTGTTTCTCCATCATTCTGTGCATCTACCAGGTTTATACCCTAATATCTGACTCCTGGATATTATTTATTAATAGAAAATAACCCAGAAAGATAAGCAGGGGATGTACTCACTCATTAATGGACTTAAAAGAAAAAAAGATGTCATTGTACACAAGAGCTCAAGGCTAGAACATAGCTAAATGACACAGTGCTTCACTTCTGCATTGATGGCCTCTGGCAGAGGTGTGAGTGAGGAAGGTCTTGTTTTGTTTAAGGGGATGGCGACAGGGAGTTTAATTATGCTCCAGTAAATAAATGAGCAGCATGAATGGGCTTTTTTGTAAATAAGGAGATCATAAGAATGGACATAAATCTGAGAGGTCTGATAACTGAGTTTGATGGGGTGCATGATGTAAAATCACCAAATAATAATTTAAAAAAGTAGTCACTTTTTTAAAAAGTATGTCATCTCTTTAGCTTGCAATTTTTTTTTGTTTTCTTATTCATTGCTCTGTGCGTGTGCATGTGCGTGTGCATGTGCGTGTGCATGTGCGTGTACGTGTGTGTGTGTGTGTGTGTGTGTGTGTGTGTGTGTTAATGTATGTGCTCAGATTCACGTGGAGGGCATAGTGGACATGTTGTTGTCTTCCTCATTTTTGAACTTATGTAGCTTGGCTAGCTGGCCACAAGTCACAGGGATTCTCCTATCTCCACATCCAGCACTAGGGTTTCAGGCACATGCTCCCATCCTCTGCTTTTTAAGTGGGTACCGAGAGCTGAAAGAAGGTCCTCACGCTTGTCAGGCAATTACTTGACGGACTCCCCAGCCTCACTCATTTGCTTTATATCCTTCCTCTAGCAACCTGTCACCAATGAATTAAACGGGTTTATTAGCATCTCCTATGTCAGATAAAGCATTAAATCCTGTCTTCCTCAGAAGACCATGCTATCCCCACTGAGTAGTTTACACTTTAATTCTAAAGTAAGGGAGCCAAAGAGGAATATAGCTGGCCTCTGTGGACAGTTTTTTGGGAAGCGGCCTCAGCGTTTTGGTCGATAGATAGAAACTCTGTTTTTCTAAAGCCCTTGGGACCATCTTCCATGCTTTGTAGAGACTAGACAGCTCACATGAACATGTGGTCCTTCATGCTGTCAGATTCAGGGCAGGGCCAGGATACCTAGAATATCATGGAGGCAGATTGGCCAGACCAGACGTCCCAGTGGAGTAGAGAACAGGAAGAGGAGCCACATGGCTGTCAGTCAAGAGATTTGAAGTCTCAGCAGAACTTACAAAGCCTGTAAGTTCTGAATAGGCAGCTCCATAAGACTGAGGGAAGACTGAGGGCACACACGCTTCCCACTTCAGATTTTCCCAGCTATGGCTTTGCTCTGCTCATCTCTTCCTTCAGTTCTGTGCAAGGAGGGAAGCCTTGTCATAAACAAACACGAGGACCCTAGGATTCACAGCCAGCTGAACCAAAGTGGGGGTGCTTCTCCTACCCCTCAAACTTGAGGTTTGTGTCACAAATTTGGGATAGAGCTGGTCGTCCGAGAGAGATGGCTTCAGGGACTAAGAAAGGCTTCGTGGTGAGCTCATATCCATGTCTCTGACAGTGTGCAGGCTGAGGGTGTTAGGAATTCCAGACTGTTGTGATCACATGCTGAAATAAAAGGAAGTGTGTTGGGTGCTGTTGAAGTGATGAAGGCCTGACATGCCGGAGAAAAGGAAGAGCAGGACCAGGGAGTTGAGCATGGAATTGGCTGGACGGGTGATATTAGATCCAGAAAGAAGCTATGGGAGGTTAGTACTAACAGTGGGTGGAAGTAAGTGTTAAAATTTTATCTTAGAATTTAAATACTTTTTAATGGGCTGGAGAGATGGCTTAGAGGTTAAGAGCACTGACTGTTCTTCCGAAGGACCTGAGTTCAATTCCCGGCATCCACATGGCAGCTAACAACTGTCTGTAATTCCAAGATCTGACACCCTTACACAGTTATACATGCAGGCAAAACACCAATTCACATAAAATAAAAATAAATGTTAAAAAAAAGAAGTTAAATACTTTTTAAAAGAAATCCTGAGTCCTAAATGGGGCTCATTTGGCAAGACCATAAGGAATATTTTACACATTGTAGGTTCTATGGGGAATTCTATAAGAACCAAGATTCTCCCAGGAGACATAAAAGATCTGAGAAATAACATGATCTGGATGCTTGAGTCTGGTCTGTGGAACAGATAGTTGAAAATACAAATAGAGGGCTGGAGAGATGGCTCAGAGGTTAAGAACACTGACTGTTCCTCCGGAGGTCTTGAGTTCAATTCCCAGCAACCACATGGTGGCTCATAACCATCTATGATGACATCTGGTACCCTCTTCTGTATACTGTATACATAACGAATAAATCTTTAAAAAGAAAGAAAAAAAATACAAATAGAATCCCAAGGCCGAGAGCAATGAAAAGAACAGAGAAGCCTGAACACAAAGCTTTGATTTGGGAGCAATGTCAGTGATACTTATCATCACTATGACAAATACCTGAGGGATTGTTTTGGCCCACAGCTCCAGGGTACAGTCCAGGATTTTGGTCAGGAAGCAAATTCTTCTTATTCAATTCAGGACCTTAACACACCAACAGTTGCCACCTGTACTAGTGTGGGTTTTCCTACTTCAGCAAAACCTGTCTGAAAACATCCTCATTGATTTACCCACAGGGGTGTTGCCATGGTGACTCGCTCCTGTCGGGGTGTCAATGGAGATGATAGGAACAGGGGTTGTTCCCATATTGAACCAAACTTACTGGATGGCTGCTTTGCTTCCGGCATTGGGCCAGGCGCTGATTAGGCAAAGGGAACCCTCACCTTGCTAGGTTAAAGGAGCGAGTGTGACTGGGTCTGAGTCATTCTCAAGTGCTGAGCTAGCCTTGTTCAAAGGCTGGGGGGGGGTGCGGGGGGGACACCCAGGGATTGTAATCAGAGCAGGGGTCAAAGGGTCAGGAGAAGGGAAGGGCTTCCCTGATTAAGAAGTGGGCGGGGAGCAACAGTCGAGGAAAATCATGTGAGTTTGAAAATGCCAAGCAGGTTCAGAGACCTGTGCTAATGAAATGAGGCAGGGGAGTCTGATGGCGGAATGAAAGGGTTGCAGAGTACCCATCCCAGGAGAAACTCCGCTGTACCTGATGTATCGATACTCAATAAATATTGAATCAATGTGCTAACATTTTCACAGCAATCTTTGCTAGACTGGCAATGCTGGCTTGAAAGCCTAGCTGTCTAAACCTGAAGCTAAAGGGCTGGGGGTACTTGTCTTGTCTAGACTGTAGAATGGATTTATAGCTAAGTTATCTCAAAGTAAAGAGTAAAAATGGGGCTGGGTATATTGCTCACTGGTAGAGTATTAGGCTTTGCATGTGTGAGACCCTGAGTTCAGTCCCTAGTGCTGAAAAGAGGCGAGGAGGAGGAGGAGGAGGAGGAGGAGGAGGAGGAGGAGGAGGAGGAGCAAGCACAAAATCTGTGTCCTATTCCTGAGCCTGGGTGTGGTATATTACATGGTAAGGAGAAGTAAGGGCCCTAGGTGGTCTTAAGGCCGTTTTCCAGCTGCCTATGTGCAAGGAGGTTGCCTGAGTTCATCTGAGTGGGTGAGGCAAGCCCAGCATCCTTAGGTGTGGACCAGGGAAGCAGAGGCGTCAACATGGAAAGTGTTGCAAGCCTCAAGCGGTTTCCACAGACTTTGAAGACTGTGCCATGAGCCCACACAATGCATGGCAGCTTCCAAAAGCTGGGGAAGGTCAGACACTGATTCCCCGCAACCTCTAGCCAAGAGCAGAGGCTGCTGGGCACCCAGACTTCAGCTGGCAAACCTTGTTTTGAACTTCTGACCTCCAGATTGTTAGGTAATAAATGTGTGCTGTTTCTAGGCTTTATCAATTTGTCACAGTAGCCATTGGGAGCGAATATTTATCTTATAGATAAGAATAGTTTTTATTTTTCTTTCTTTATTTTTTATTCATGTGTATGTGTGTGCACCTACATGGATTTATGTGCACCACATGTGCAGTAGCTCAGAGAGGTTAGAGGAGCCATCAGATTCCCTGGGGCCTGAAAGAGCAAAAGATGTTGTTAACCACTGAGCCATTTCTCCAGCACCAGGAACAATGTTTTAAAGGATTCAAAGGCTGAAGAATTGAAGGAAGATACGAATCACTCACTGTCACTAAACAAGAAACATCACCCTAGTTCCTATACCATTAAAAGAAAAACAAGGGGGGCTGGAGAGATGGCTCAGTGGTTAAGAGCACCGTCTGCTCTTCCAGAGGACCCGAGTTCGATTCCCAGCACCCACATGGCAGCTAACAACTGTCTGTAGTTCCAGTTCTAGGCAAACACCAAGGCAAATAAATAAATAATAAATAAATAAAGTTTAAAAAAAAAAAGAAAGAAAAACAAGGAAATCCATGAGCAGTTCTTGATTATGGACCAGACCACTCAGGAGAGACATAACACCTTCAAAAAACAAAACTAATAAATTCCAGTGAGAATGAAATAGAAATCTAAACTGTCTTGTGTCCTTAAAACCAGACTTACTGTTGTAAAGCTCCACAAAAAGAAGCCTTTGAAGGACACTGATTTTCAAATAAGCATCACACCAGTGTTAAAACATCTCTTCCAGACAGCAATACCTGGTGCAGAATAAGAAGAAAAGACCCAGGCCAACAGCTCTCCTAAATGCAGATGCAGACATCTTCAAAAGAGATCAGCAATGAGAAAAAAGAGGTACACACCACAGCCAAGGGGATTTGTTTCAGGCCCACAAGATTGGCTCAAACTTGGGAAATGATTCAATCAATATAATCTTGGTTAAAGAAGGAATAACATAGGTGGGGGGAACAGAAAGGAGGGGGGCGAGAGAAAGCCACTGCTGGGGTGTAAATAAATAAATAAATTTATATATAAATAAATTTATATATAACAAAAGCCATAAAAAGAAGGATCATATCTGCTGATGTAGAAAGAATATCCAACAATATCTAACATCCACTTACTGCAAACAACTGGCTGTCAAATCCTTGGCATGGACAACTGCTCGGCAGTGAGGATGATGATTGACAGCTTGACCCTTGGAGGAAGGGTTGATGCTGAGAGGGGACCTGTATTCAGAACTGGGACTGAAGGACCACAGCATGTACAGAGAAAGACTTGGGAACCTGTACAGTTCCTGTGGGTCAGAACAGGACTGGAAAATGATGTGCATCCTTTGCCCAGGTGCCCAGGGCTTATCTTGCTAAAGCTTCCTGGTTTTATCTATGTTATTGTAAATTGTCTGAAATATTACAGATGTTTGTGACACTCACTCGGTGCAGTGGCCTCTCCAGTTACTGTAGACAAAAACAACAAGCGATGGTAGAAATCCTGGGACAAGAGTGGCACCAACATGGTTGCCTGTGGGCCGAAGTCACTAATCACCTTCCATATCCAACGCCTACAATAACAGCACAACCATTAGAAGATGACATCATTGGCATGAAATGTTTCTTTTTTTCAATCTGGGCTGGTGGTGATGCAGCAGACAAATTCCATTGCTGTCTGGCCTGAGCTTCAGTCCTGGGACCCACATGGTGTAAAGAGAGATCCAACTCTTGCACGCTGCCCCCTGGCTTGCACACATGACAGGCGGGGTGGCATGGACCCATGTTTCATAGATGAGTAGCAAATGTAAAAGGCCTCTGGCTGTCTTTTGCTTGCTTTCTGCCCAGTGCAGGCGGTCAAACCGTGGGTCTCATACTCGTTGGGCAAACAGTACCACTGAACTACTTCCCAGGCCATCATGTGCTGTCTTGTTTGTTCTGAGACAGGGTCCTGTGTGTCCCGGAATGGACTCCTGTGTACTGCATAGCTGAGGATGATGACCTTGAACCCTGATCTTCTTGCCTCCACCTCTGTAGAGATGACAGGTGGAGCCAGCACACCCAGCTTCTACTGCAGCAGACCCAGAATAGCCCTGTTCCCTGTGACCTATGGGTAACTGATGAAGACAACCTTCTTCACTGGAACACAGCCATTCATTCTGCCCAGGAGGACCGGAGAGGATGCCTGTTATAGTCACTCTGTCTTGCACTCACTCCTCACAGCGTCTCTGCTACCCTTCACTCAGCGAGAGCTCTGTGGGCTTTCTCATAGGGCCAGCTCACAGAGTCAGCATTGTTACCACTGAGGTTCACTTGTCAAAATCAAGACCATGACCGGGGTTGTAATCCCAGCACTCAGAAGACAGAGACAGGTAGATCTCTGTGAGTTCAAAATCTATCTGCTTTACAGAGTGAGATCTAGTTCCAGGATAGTCAGAGCTACAGAGAAACCCTGCCTTGAAAAACAAAGAGAAACAAACAAAAATATATTATTTAGAAATACAAAATATATAAATATATATGTGATATATAATACATTATCATATTATCTTATATAATATATGCCACATATATTATATATCAAGATGGTTAAAATATATGTTTAGCTAAGCTATTACTTAGGGTTTCATGAACATTCTGTTTCCTTGGCCCAGAAACATATAAACTTCAATAAATAATGAATAAATTCTACTGATATTTTACTCATCCAGGCACAAACCTGCAGCTACTTTCCAGTTACTTCAGCTGCTAGTGAGAAGTTATTCACTTGAGTTACATAAACTCTTATAAGGAGAACTATGTACAAAAATGAATGAACTTCTGTTGTCCTATGGATGAGATTACACCGACTGAGAGAAGTATCGACTCATTCTTCAGCTTACTATTACATAGAAAATGTAACGCTTCATGGTTATTTATTTATTGTTACTTTTTTTTACTAGATTATGTTCTTGTAAAAGTATAAAAGTTGGAGCTGAAGAGATGGCTCAATGCTGAAAGAGGACCCAGTTTCCGTTCACAACATCCATGTGATGGTTCATGGCTTTGACTTCAGTTCAAGGGGATCTGGTGCCCTCTTCTGGCAACTTTGGGAACTGCATGCATATGATGCATATATTCATGTGCAGGCAAACATTCATAAACATAAAATAAAAAGTTTCAAACTGCAAAAGTGTACACCATCCTTGCCATACAGGTAATGTTGTTGTCTGCACACAATTTTATAAGCTAGGCTCTTACACATAGAAGAAATTATGATGAATGTATGCTCCTGTAGTCTACCACCTTATGAGGTGGTCACATGTTACAAATGACTTTTTACCTCCCTTTTCAGGCAGCATCATGTACCTTTTATTATCATGTGACCTCCTCAATCCCAGGTGCTGTTTCCTCAGTGACTACAGTCTCAGCTGACCTGGACCTCTACTTACATACACATAGGATCTTCTCTGGCATTAGCAATGTTCAGGGAACAAACATAGGTGTGGGATAAAGTCCTGGCAGTAGATTGGCAAATACTTACAAAGGACATTTTTCTAGATCTTCCCAGTGCCCACTCATTGCCTCAACAATCTTTCATATCCATTAAAATTGTCACACACACACACACACACACACACACACACACACACACACACACACTTCCTTTTGGCTGAGCTGACTGTTCATTTCATTGTTTTGTGTTTGGTTTTGTTTTTGCCAGAGACATACTCTGTTGGGTGACTTCACCACTGTACAATCTGCCTAGCGCGTGCTTACATAAACGTGGATCAATTGCTTTGATGCAGTTGGGAGAGAGGCTAAGCACTGTATGAAGCTGCTGTGGGCACAGTTTCATGGTGTACTCTAAACAGCCATCAGAAGTACAGGACAGAAAATGGGAGCCAGAACCATGTGCTGTGAATTGTATGTAACTGCACATGCTGTGCTATCATGGGATGTGCCCATAGTCTCCTTTATGTCAGCATCACAGATCACATACATGCAAGCAACTAAGTGTGCTGTTACATAATGAAGGTGAGGATGTCATTCACTATATAACAGGTGTGATTCAGCTCCAGCATGATGTATGGGACAGGCACAATCTGTGGCCCACCATTGGCTGAGATGATTTCACCTAACTCCAGATCAAGGGTCCCTTCTGGTAGGGTGTTAGTAATAGGATGCTTGGATGCTGTACCATGGAGTAGAGTGCAGGCTTGCCGAATGGTACTCATGAGGTTTCAAGGCTGACTTCTTATCAGAGCATTACGGCGGATCATGACCATTCAGGTTATGATTGCAAAGGTAGAGGCTTTTCTAAGAGAAAAGTTTGATGAGATTGAACTACTTTCACTAACACCTAGCAGAGTGTAACTAATATGAACTTTTGGTGTCAGTTAGCTTCACACGTGTGACAAATAACTGAGGAAAGTGACCCAAAAAGGATTTACTTGCGCTCACAGTTTCAGGGATTTTTGTTCCAAAGTCCTTGGCTCCACCCATTCTATTAGGAAGTACCTAACACCATGGCAGCAGGGACCTGGCAGTAGCCCCAGTGAACACTTCTCTAAGGAGCTTCCACTTTCCTCAGTTCTGTCTCTTCCAACAGTCTATTTGGCTTTTCAATCCTTCGCTGGATCAAACCTTCCTGGGCCAGAGCCTCGGCATCTAATGGTGAATAGAAACTCATACACAGACAGGCTTCGCTGAGCGTTGCTGTCTTCTAGGTTTTTCCTGTGTGGTCAGGCTGACAGCACTGACAGACCCTCCTAATAGTCTCCCCTCTGTGTTTAATGGCTGCATCCTCAGTGGTTGACTGAAGTTAGGTAACTGACAATGTGTGAGATAAGCTTTCAAATCTGTGTTCTTCACAGCCTTCATTCTGGACAGTTCTCTTTCAGATTCACACAATTTCCTGACTTTTGTACAATGTAATTATAATAACATGTGTCTGGCATTTGTTTATTGTGAGTCATGTACCATTATGTTCCTGTCCAATTCATTTTTTTTGTTTGTTTTTAAGTAGAAAATGTTCAGACAGCTGGAACTTTTAAGTCCTGTTTTTTTTTTGTTCTTTTAATCCAAGGAAGTTCACAAGGCTAAGGCAGGTCGTTTAGAAATGACCCTGGTTTAGAAAATATTGATGACACACTCTACCTGGCTCTTGGCTAGACTTGAGGACTCTCCTGGGAAATTGTTAGGAGAAATTGAGAATACTGAATGCCCAGTGGTGATCCTGAAAAGAACACATCAGTTATAGGTGCTGCTGTTGATGTGATCAAGTCTCCAGGGCGTGTGTGTGTGTGTGTGTGTGTGTGTGTGTGTGTGTGTGTGTGTGTGCTTGAGCATGCATGTGCATGCACACACGTGCATGCCATGAGCACCTGCCTGGCAGTGCACAAGTGGAGGCTATGGGGTACCGTCCAGCTGTCTTCCTCAGTTGGGAATCATCTTGATTTTTAAGGCATGGTCTTCCATTGAGGATGGAGATTATAGATTTGCCTAGACTGTTAGTCCATGTGGCCCCTGGAATCCATCTGTCTCCACCTCCCCAGAACGAGGCTACACACTGGACTGCCATGCCTGGTTTTTCCATGGATGCTTGGGTCTGAACTAGTGACTGCACCACATCTTTACCCACTGAACCACGCCCTAGCCCCTATAAGGAGCCTTTAAACTCTAGATGTTTTAATAGTTTCACTAGCAGGATGCTTCCATGTTTCCAGCACCTGTTCTTGGAATGTGTCTTCTCTCCTCCCCTGGGCAGAAGGAAGTTAGGGAGCCCCTGTGAAGGCTCAGAGGGAAAGAAGCCAGGGCCCCACAGACATCATCAAAATCAGAAATGCACTAACATCTGACATATCCCGAAGTCACAGGTCTAAGAAACACAGAGAACAGGTGAAAAAGATTTGACACCATTACATAAGAAGGGGGTGCTGGCTGGCAAGTGTTTGTCCACCCTTGATTTAAATTAGGAAGACACCTGATTAAAAGAAAAAAAACCCTCACTTATGTCACACATGGAGGAATTTCATCCCACAAAGTCACATGCATTTCCTTAATGTTCTTTCTCTTGGTTTTTAGAGCTATAACAACCACTGCCAACCGAAACCACCTTGCATGGCCTTTTTCTTTTGTTTTTGAAGACAGGGTCTCTCTGTGTAGCCCTGGCTGTCCTGACACTTGCTCTGTAGACCAGGGTGGCCTCTAACTTAGCGATCCACCTCCTGCGTGCCAAGGTTAAAAGCATGTGTCATCACCTGGCAGACATGATTGGTACTTGACATAATCCTGTTTTAATAACATCAGAGCTACAGACATCCCATAAACATCTCTGGTTGCTGAGGGAGGAGGGAATGAGTGTCATGACAGCCAGCTCAGGCCAGAGGGTTCTACTTGTGGGTATCATGGATTTCTGTTCCTGCTCATGGTCTTGGCTGTCCCTGTGGATCAAGCTGTATCTGGTGTTCCACGAGCTTAGCTGCTGACTCCGTGGCAACAGCTGTGAGCATACACTTTGATGTCACGGGTGAACATGGCCTCCACACTCCAAACCCTAGTACCTCACTGCACAGTCTCTTCTACTTAGGTCTTCTTGTTACTCGTGTGTGAGATCCTTGTGCGTACTCTTGCCCGAGTTTGTGTGGACATCCACCTTCTGTGGTCTGCAATGGGCAGGTGAGTGATGTTGATGACGTCCTTTGTCTCATACTGCAGAGCCCCTAATATCAGCTTCTGGGAGGGCAGAAAATGCAGATATGCTCTGGATACACCATGGTGGGATGGGGTGGGAGCCATTAATGCTATCCCCTCTCCGAAAGATGGAGAACAGGAGAAAACAGGCTTCTGGGAAGCAGTAATGTGTGTATGGGGGAGGGGCACAGTCAGCCATGCAGATTGAAAGCTGTGACCTTCCGATGACATGTTAGACATCTGTATCTTCCTGCCCATCTTGCTATCTTCATGCTTCACAGAGTTGTACTCTCCATGGAAACGCATCCATGTGCCCTTTTGCCGTAACTCTTTCCTAGAACATTGGGCTACATCAGCTCCATATATTTACCCTAAGTAATGCTGAGAAATTAAGCCATCTCCATTTATAATGATAAAGGTGAGTCTGGGGGTGTGAATGACTTAGAGCAGCTCTTAACACTGACCAGCCTGTACTCAGCCATGATCACTCACAAGAACAGTATGGCCCTCTATGGTTTTTTCCCCATCACTGTTAATACTACACTTACCTGTTTCTTGTTGATTTTTTTTTTTTACAGAGTAGAATATGAGAAACACTTTCCACATACTGCTGTACAATTTGCACCCCAAGAGGGAAAATCTTGATAAATCTTATATCATCCATGAACAGAAAGCTAACACAAACAAACCTGAGCATCTGCCCTGTGGGTGTACTCAAGTGTCCTCAGGAGACTCAACCAAGGAAGGAGGCACTGTGAAGGTTGACTGTCCTCAGCTCCTTGCTGTGTGGAAGCTTGCAGTCATGGAAGGCACACTGTGTGACCTGATGTCACAAGTGAATTAGTCACAGGCCATTAGGGACACGTAGAAACAGTCCCATTGTCTCATGATTCAGAAGAGCCGTGGTGGGTTATAAATAACAGTATCACTTGCTTTTCCCCTGTTGGAAATGTAGAATTAGCCAAAAGTGGAACATTTGACAATAAGGAGCAGGAAGAAACACTTCCTGGGCCTGGGGAGGAAGAGATGGTGCCCGGACAGCAGAAGTGTGCAGGTGCTCACCACAACAATATGCCAGCACGGAAGTCTCTGCCTCTAGCAGCCATGACAAAGCTCTGTGATGTCACCATATGCAATACCATGAGTTTCCCATATTATTATTTTTAGCCAGACTGTTTACATAGACCAGGACCTGGTCACACAGATGTCAGTGTCTGTCTGACTCAGTAATGTACCCAAACACATTTGTGCACCGTAGTTTTCAATCTTTATTTCAAAACATGAATAAGATCAGAGCCGGGCTCACCTTAGAAGTCAGAGCCGGGCTCACCTTAGAAGTGTGAGGTCTTGGGTTCAATCCCTGGAACTAAATAAAAAGCCATCCAAGGGGGCTGGAGAGATGGCTCAGCGGTTAAGAGCACCGTCTGCTCTTCCAGAGGACCCGGGTTCAATTCCCAGCACCCACATGGCAGCTCACAACTGTCTGTAGTTCCAGTTCCAGGCAAACACCAAGGCAAATAAATAAATAAATAAATAAAATTTAAAAAAAAAATAAAAATAAAAATAAATAAATAAAAAGCACAAATAAGTTAAGCATCTAGATGAGTGAGGAAAAAGAAAAAACCCCAGAAGTTTGTTTAGAGAAGTAAGGGACAAAGTCCTTATAGAGATGTGAGAGCCAACCTGGGGATGAACCGGAGGTCCTTCCAGATCCAGGAAGAGAATTCTTCCACCAAGGTCCGTCTGTGGACCTGGATATCAGTACCTCCAGGTATCATCCCAATGCTCTGTGCCAGTCTACCAACTCGGACACTGAGCACTTGGGAACCTTTTTCCTTTCCTGGAGCACTTCAATAAAATGCTTACCCCACAAGAATAATCACTCATAGACCTAATTCTGAAACAAAATTATTTGCAGCATGGATCCCAGGATTTCAGGACAAAAGTTCTTTCTTTAGCTTCCTCAAAACAAGTCAGCCTTGCAATTAACCCCAGCTCTCGCTGTCTGTAGGCCTCTCCCCACCCTGCCTTCTGAATAGCAATTCCTGCAGGGCTATGTCCAGACAAGCATGGTGGAGACTGAACATGCACTGGAGAGCTTCCCTCAAGTGGGTCAGGAGTGATCGTGGAACATGTTAAGCACATGCTCCTTTTCCAGACTGAACTGAACCTTTGCCAAAATAGCTAACTGCCTGTCCTTTTTACTGACCCAAAGAAAACATGGCAGATGCATCACGGCTGTGAAGGGCATGCTACAAAACAAAACACTGCCACAAAGCTGCCATTCAAGTGACATCACACCCTCCCATGAGGCCCCAGCCTCTCACTGACGAGTCCTGGGAGGGTGCCCAACCACGTTCAGGAGAGTTGGGGAAAAGGAAAAAAAAAATAAAGTGAAATAAAGAAACTGAACTAACAATAAAGACCGACATCCCCTAAGCCCACTGACTTGGTCCCAATGAAGAAGATGAGTAATTTGAATAAGCCACATGAGCTCTACAAAAGCCAGGAAGCCAGGTCTATGTCCATGTGCCTACAGGTCTAAGGAGAAGCAGGCCAGATGCCTGAAGAGGTTACATCTTCCTTCCTCACCTCCCTGGCTGGTTTGCAGAGCTCTGGTTTTAAATGTGAAAGTCAGCATTGGCATGAAGGACAGGCCTCCATTCTCCTAGGCAATGCTCCACAGAGAACACAGGGCACCAGCATCTGTGTGGGAATCAGGCCCTCGTGGAGGAGGCCAGTGGTGTGAGGCAGCTAATTCTGAGGTGTGTGCAGCACTTCCTAAGTCCTTGACCAGAGACTGCTTCGGGTACCTTGAATTCAGTTTAAAGATGTACCCTGAGCTGATGATGAGCCTGAACCATCATGGCAACTGGACAGGAAGAGACCGTGAAGTACCCATCCATACATCTCTAGCACAAGCTAGCTAATCTTTGGGCCTCAGCACCAACAGAGAACGTATGGCACAATCCCCTTGTGTTCTGATGTGCTTCACTCAACCCGAAGCGTTCTCATGAAACTTTAAAGCTGATATGGAAAGGGAAGGGAGGGCCATGGCATGTGAAGGATATAACCACCCCTTGGCATTTGCAGAGTATTGGCTCCAGGCCCTGTATGGATACCAAAGTCAATGATCTTTGATCTCAGGGATCTACATGAAGTAGTGTCATATGTGCATGTCCATGCACACATGCTCTCAGATACTTTAAGTCACCACCATCGACAGACTAACTATATAGTCTCTATAAGTGAGCTAGACACAAAGTATGTGATGGGATGATGAGCTTTGGAGGATAATGGATGGTCCACAGAGTGGCAGGGGCTGTACTGTGTTCCATTTGCACAGATCCAGTGCAGGATCTGTGCAAATGGAATACACCCATAAAGTCTCAGCAGCATGACTACCTAAACATGAGCTGAATTTGGATAACGGACATGTTAACATAAACACTGAAATCTCAGAAGGCCTCAACTCTACACAAGAACTACAAGTAACTAAAGAATGTTGAGATGGGGAGAAATAGTCTCCAGGGAAGTGCACATTAGTTGGTTATCCAGTACCAAATGGTCAGCCTGAAAACAGACATACAAGGAACGTTATTCAGACTAAACAGGTTGTATTTATGTATTATGTTTGTATGTAACAATTAATAAACAGCACGGATTTGAAAGAAAGCAAGGAGAGGTATAGGGGGTGGCTTAAAGGGAGAAAAGAGGAAGATGAACTGATGTAATTATATTATAATCTTAAAAACTAAATGACTTAAATGAAGAGTTTCTCCCAGATAACGTCATCCTGATCTGTTGTCTGTTACTGGCACCAACTCTTTCTTCTTCCTCTTTGTCCTATCAAATCTGAGCAGAGTCAAGGCAAGTGCTCCCTCACCTCATTTGATTCCGTGAATCAAGACCTATTTGTTACCAGGAGTTGTGGCACACACCTTTAATCCCAGCACTTGGGAGGGAGAGGCAGGCAGACCTCTGAGTTTGAGGCCAGCCTGGTCTGTAAAACAAGTTCTAAGCCAATAAACACCTCTACCCAGTATGTGCACTGCTCCACATACACCAAGAAAACACCATTTGTTTCTACAGAGGTGTGTGTGTGTGTGTGTGTGTGTGTGTGTGTGTGAAAGGTGAACATGTTGGGCACTTGTCTCTTGACAGGGTGGATAAATTGGGAGCATACAGCTTACAAATGCAGTTTACCTTAAATGTGTACAGAATGTCTACATTAGTCCATGACTTGAAAAATTACCTCATACAGTCTGTTTTTTTTTTTTTTCAAACTTTATTTATTTATTTGCTTTGGTGTTTGCCTGGAACTGGAACTACAGATAGTTGCTAGCTGCCATGTGGGTGCTGGGAATTGAATCCCAGTCCTCAGGAAGAGCAGATGGTGCTCTTAACCGCTGAGCCATCTCTCCAGCCCCCTACAGTCTGTTTTATAATAAACTTCCAAGTATCTCATGGAATTAATTGAGCATTTGTGTCCAAATAAACTCTGGCAGCAGGGTACCCTGTGATGGCCTGGTTTTCTGGAAGCCCCAGCTGGGTTCGTTTGCCTAGCAACATGAGATAGTAGTATATTTGTTTTAAACATGAAACATCTCTCACAGACATGTGTTTAAGGCTTGGTCCCTACCTGGCCCTGCTGTTTTTGGGGTGTGGAGACCTAGAAGGTGGGGCCTGCCTGGAAGAAGTAGGTTACTCAGGAATGTGCCACTAAGAGGTACCTTGTCCCTGTGGCATGTGATCCTCTCTCTCCCTTTCCCTCCCCCCTCCTTCCCTCTCTGCCCTCCCCATCCTGGATGCCATAAAGTGAGCAACTCTGCTCCTCAGCCTCTTCAACTATGCTCTTCTCCCTCACCACATCCAAGTAGCAAGAGAGCCAGATGATTGGACTGAAAACTTTGAAGGAACAAACCAAAACTGTGTTTCTCCAGTGATGGCAAGGCCCTTACACAGTGTTTGCCACCCACCCAGGAAAAAAATCAAATCTCAGTGTAGTTTAGTTCTCACTGACTGTATAGCCACGGAGAAGTTGAGAAATAGTTAAATCACTGTAAACTTGGAGGCCGTCTCAATTAGTAAATTCAGGAAATCAGAAGAGCCCTGAAATGTGCATCAGGATCCTCAAATGCTTCCAAGTCCTTTGCAGCATGAGTTACTATCTTACAGGCAAAGGACTCGATAGACACACCTTCATTTCTGTGAATTACAAGGAAGTGGAAGAGACTGGGCAAAGACACTTGTAGGGAAGTGTGTGTGCCCTGGGCCTGTGGTCTCCCATCTTTTCACATGCCCCATGGCTCAGCTGGGCACTCAGGGTGAATGTGTCTTTTCCACAATTCCAAATCCAAGTACAGTGTCTCCCTACTAAGACCCACCCACCACACTTGTGTAGAGGCCAGTCACATAGGAACTCCTAATTTCAGAGAAACCATGCTCCCAGGCTGTTTTTTTTTTTTTCTTCCTTCTTTATTTTGTATTTATCAAAAAAAAAACACAGTAAAAAGAATTTAAAATGTGGAAGAGTTAACAATAACTATACAGAGGATAAGAATGATAGGCATGGCTA